>JXSR01S001031.1:32399-50602 GCA_000969725.1 Ophiothrix spiculata | reverse complement strand
TGTGTCGCAAAAGATACGTTATAAACCGGTACATAAGTCTTGCCCAAGGACATAACCCGTTGGCCGTGGCGGGGCTCGAACTCACAACCTACTGATTCGGAGTCCTGCTCTGTTCCACTAGACCACACGAGCTCCCCCAATTAAATTCTGTCTAAGCTTCAGCATTAACATATACAAAAGAAATTGGAGGATATGTTTATTCCCATTTGAGACACAATCTTGCCAATAAACATAACCTATGCGTACTTTGTTGTCGTTTATATAATGAAAAAACAAGGCGACATAATGTTTTGTTCTTATGTGCTTAAGTATTATTATTGTTTACCAATTGTCCGAGATTAAAACATCTTTCAGCAGACGGTTTTATGTCATTTGCTAATCTTTGCGTGGGATTTTTCAAAATACATTATTTCATGGAGCTTCGACATCCTTTGCGATTATTGTAAAATTGAAACCAGCTATTTCAATTCTTATTCTCGGGTGTATTTAACAGGTGGTCTCGTCAATTCACAAGGGGCGCACTATTTGCTCTCAGGGGTTGATTCATTTTTTTTTTCGCTGTCTTCGAAGGCAATGTTTTTCTATTTCATTTTTATGTTTTTCTCTGCCCAAAAGAAGTTGGGCATTTTTTTTCTTTTCGTCTTTGGGTTAAGTTTTTTTTTTCAGAAAACTTCCATGCCCCCTGAAAATCAAATGGTACGCCCTTAAACTAAGGAAAAAGAATTATTTCCATAAATGTACTATTTATTACACAGTAGCATTATATATTTACTTTTATTCAACCAAGTAATTGCTTAATAAAATTAAGTTTAAATACTATAAATATTGTACAGACACCTGGTGGAATATGCAATAGTTTATGTAATCGAAGTTTATACATGTGCCAAAATCTTTTCTGGATTTCAATGGATCTTCTATCTAACTACTGACAATAACAACATTAATGCAGATTGATTTAAGGCTCATTTTCCAATAAAGCGTTTAACTTTGCCATTTCCGTGTCGCTGATATATATGTATCTGGTATAAATTTGTTAAGTTCCTATTATTTGTTCAGTTTGTAGACGAGAATCATATTAGTAGCATGTATTACATTAGAAGTTGAAACATGCCGGGAAATAGCAAAAATATTATTCGGAAAATGCCTTACCCTTGTTTTACCCATGTCGCCAACCATGTTGCGTTCTAAACAGTGTGGCCCAACTCTTTTCACAAGCATGCGGGTCACATACAATGTGTACTTTTTAACGGTCTGTGTTAGGCTCTAATTAGAAAATATAACACTTTGCAACGTAACACCGGGTCATTAATATTACAAGAGCTTTTTGATTGCATGTCGCCAATAATGCCAACAGATACGTTATCATTTTTCAAATGGTGAAGAAATAATGAGGTAGATGGATGTTATCAAGTGTGTTCAATCAGACTGTCTTTGGTGTTATATAATATATTTAAAAAAACAAAAATGTGTTTTAAAGTAAAATGTTGCAAGCATATTATTGTCAAAAAAGCCATATGTTACGCTTGTGCCGCATAAGATACGTTATATACCGGTACATTATATTACCCCTCGTAAAAATGCAATGCACAATAGGGGAATGCTATACCATATTTAACTATTGTAAGTGCTTACTCATTGAGTGTAAACATTAAGTTGGTGAGTTGGCAGTTTTACCCAATAATGTACGATTTAGAAAAGAATCCAACAATGGCTCTGTTTCTTCTTTAGAAACCATTAGAGTTTATAATTTTGTGTGTTTTTCATGTGTTTTAAAAGAGCATGGTCCGATTGCCTCAAGTTTTTTTAAAACTTTTTAAAATTTTGGTACCAAAGTGTTGCTCATATTTTTCTCATAACCCATGCTAAATTTCACGGCTGAATTATATTTTCTTTTGGAGATATGTATGAAAATGTGTCTAATTATGATAACCATAATTTATTTTACACAGTAACATATAGGCATCTGAAATACAAAATTGTCCATAAAATCAAAACGGTTTGACTAATTTAGCTGAAATGTGAAAATTAGACCTCTTGAGTGATCATCTTTCATATGTCACTGAAAATTAAATATTGAGAAATCAGACAAAGCTCCTTTAAGTAGTTGAAATGTTAAACTTTCTGAGACCAAATATATATGAACGCTTTATCAAAGAATGAGCCTTAAAAGTAATTTAAAGACAAATATCACAAAAGGCACCAATATCACTAGAAGCGTTTCGAATTCTTTTATTTAATTTGCTTCTAATTTAATGTTTCAAAAATTATATTGGTAAAGAGATATAAAAAAAAACCTAAGAATTGTATTTGAAGTTGTGTGTTTGAATAGAAATGTGTTTGTTATTGTACAATAAATCTGGTTTAGTTTTATAGACAATGGTAATCCTTTTTTTCACCAAATATGGGTCATAACTTCTAATAATTTACTAATTTACGTGAATATTCCTCTGGGGTTTCCGCCAAAATTCTAGAAATATAGATGCCATCAAGCTGAATTGTTCTTTTCTTATTTCTGCTTTTTCAATTTGTCAAATGGGCTCATATACATTTCAACCTCTTTGTGATGAACAAATAACTGTCAAAAGCATCTATATAAAAATTAGCACAACACAGTTTTAAAATTAGGTTAATTGAAACTTTACTTCTCAAATGTAATGGGTGCCTACTTATTCATCACCATTTTCATTTGGCTTCGGATCAGGTGACTTCAAGTTTTCTCCAAGCACTATGATCACTTGCCAGAGCAGGGAAGTTTGCAGGTTGCATATAGTGGTAAACGTCCCACAAGAGGTTTTGATTTTAGGACATATACCTTGTCCTCTTTCGACCTGGTCGTCCCCTCTTCGAAGAGAGCATGTCGTTTGCATTGCATCTTCTGGCATTCGAAGTATATGGCCATGGAACCGAAGTAGACGTTGCCTTACAGTGTCAATGACAGGTTGGGTATTGAGCATATATTATGGTTTCTTGCATTGCTAATACAGTCGAGACAATTTATTTTTAGCATTTCTCAGTAGTACAATGTTGCAAATATTGTTCTCCATGACAGACAAAAGTATCCTTGAATCACACCAATACAGTTACAATTCCCACTTAAAGATTTAAAAAAACTTGTATGAAGAATTATTAGCTACATAAAGTATAGCGAATATGAAGTCCAATTATTGTTACAGGCGTTTGTGTTTCAGAATGACACTTAAAAATCTGTTAGTTAATGGTATTAATGCTTGGTGACTAAAATCTCCAGTTCATAACTATTTCGTTCGTATCTCCTCAATAAAACGTAACATTTTACAGGCGGTTTTTAAAATTATGAGCTTTCTTGTGATATCAAAACGTCAAATTTGATATTGGTGAGTGGGGATAAAAAAAGTAATGGAAATACACATCTTTAAAAAAGAGATCGTATTGCCTAAATATGGCTTGTTGAATTTTCTGGTGTTATCGAATCTTTATCCTCAAGGTCAGCTAGTTAATGATAGACTAACACCTGTCTGAAAGAATAATACTTCCTGAATAAAATACAATATGTAGGTTAGTTAGTTGGGTTGTAAGACATGTAATAATGATCAATAGCGTGCATGGTTGAAACACACCTGTCGCATTATGAGGAGCAACTTTGGCGAGAATTACATAGTTTAAGCTGTAACATATGTAGAGGAAATATTTGGATACATTTATCTTTAATGTATATTTAATAGATCATTTACAACTTTGAATTTTTCTTAGATAAGCAAAGAAGATTATTTCAATTCAATTTTAATTTATGTATTTATTTTCCATCAAACAAACGAAAAGAAACATAAGATGGAGAAGGCACAACGATAAGCAAAAGCCTGTAAAATTGTTGTGCCCCCTGACATTAAAAAACACCAAAAATTACTTAACAAACAAAACAAATATAAAGCAAAGAAAACAATTTTTTTTATAAATCACACAAGACACTCACATATCGCACACCTCACTCACATACACCCCACCAGAAGCAATGTCAAAAGCGAGGATAGAGAGAAACATGGAAGTGTTCACAGACCAAAGCTGTAATTCAACGTTAACTTAAAAGGAATTACAAAACACTTAAGATATGATTGCATCAATTGATCATTAATTGTGCAATAATAAAGACAAACATTGAGGTAAGAAATAAAGATTTTGCTGGAATTTAAAATATACCAGAAAATAGATTTCAGTAAAGGCTTTTCAATTTAAACTTTAATTGTCCAATTCTTTGTACAGCCTTTATGTTTTTTGGCAGATCGTTCCATATTTTTGGTCCAATTTTAAAAATATCTGTATTATAGGTGTGGTTTTCACTATCAGTTGTAAATGTATTTTGAAAAGATTTGGGCAGTAAATCATGTTTGTATTTGTACATAAAAACGGCAGCTTCCTTGTGATACATATCGAAAAAAGGTATTTGCTATTTGATATCGTTCTCATGGCACGCTTTTGATTTCGGAAACCTTATTAATATATTCTTTGTTTGAATTTCCCCATAGTAATAATCCATATATTAAAAAAGGAATACTAAAGAACAATAAAATTTATACAAAGCATTGGAAGGTAGGAACTATTTGTCCTTGTTTCTAGAACATACTTTACATACATTTTCAATACGTCTTTTCCATGTCATATTCTCATCAATGATTATACCAAGAAATTTCGCATCTGTTACTCTGTTTAACTTACAGCCATCTAAAAAAAACCCAATCATTATCGTTAATATTGCTTGTCTGTGTGCGTGTTCCTAGAAACATCAAATTGGTCTTTTTGGCATTTAAACATAATTTATTTGCTTTAAACCAGTAAGACACTTCTTTTAGTTTATCATTTAACAAAGTGTTGATATGTTTTGATGAGAATAAAACACAGTGGTGTCATCAGCAAATAAAATAGTGCTCAGTAAATCTGATGTATGACATAAATCATTCATATATAGAATAAACAATAAGGGACCCAAAATAGAGCCCTGTGGAACCCCACAAGTGACATTATATAAAGGAGAAATTGATGAATTATACAAAACATATTGTTTTGTGTTACTGAGGTAGTTGTGGAACCATTTGTTGCACACACATCTGAAACTATAATGATTTAATTTATATAGTAAAGTATTGTGATCAATAGTATTGAAGGCTTTCGATAAATCCTTGAAACACCTCCAGTTGTCATTCCTTCATCGATAGCCTTACCAACATCATTAATAAAGTCTAATAAAGCCATATTGTTTTTTATATAAACTGTTATTATTAGTTAAAAAATCATATGAGCGGTTATAAACAATTCGCTCGAGTATTTTTGACAAGCAGGGTAACACAGGCACAGGTCTATAGTTTCCAAATGATTCTGGATTGTCTTTTTTAAATATTGGAATAACTTTTGCAATTTTGAATTCGTCTGGCACAACCCCAGTAGTTAGCGGAGTATTGAAAATCAACATAAGTGGGTAAGCAATCTCATTTGCTACTTGTTTAACCAATCAATTTTTAAATTGTCGTTACCAGGACTTTTACCATTGCCAATTTTTTTCAATATTTTCATGATTTCATCTTCACTCGTTGGTCTCGTTATATTTATACACACACGAATTCAAAGCCTATAATTAAAATAAATGACAGACAAATATACAATTAAATATCGTTCACAAACACACATTTTTCTGATACTTCGTCAATATTTATAATAAATCATTTTCATCCTGTTAGTCACTAACTAGTCATAATTGACTACAATCAATTTCAGGAATCACTCATTTGCTACAATCTTGATCCGTATTTCTGGATTACGTTGATACGGAAAGGATGAGCTCATATTTGATACCGCGTTTGGATCTAACGTGATCTTTTGTCTCATATTTCAGTACACCCCATATCCACTACATAGCCGGGAATGTATACAATGGTATAAATACGATGATTTCACCACACTTGTCAACTGCCTGTACCGTGGCCGAGTGGTTAGAGCGATGGTCTCGTAATTACATGGTGTACGTGCGGCATGGCAGCTAGCGTGGGTTCAAACCCTGCTAGGGTCACTTCAGTGAGATATTTTTAGGCAGATCTTTTTTATAAGAAAAATTTGATCCTTTTTTCGGATCAAGAATTGTGATCCTTATATTTGTATCACCTTGATCCTTAAAGGGTAAGCTCATATTTGATACCTAAAAAGGATCAAAATTGATCTTCATTGTCTCATATTTGATCCTGGCTTTCTAAGAGTGTATAGTTTAAACCAAAAACGAATTTTAAAAACAAAATTCATTGTTATATTGAAAACGCTCTTTCTTATTATTTTCAATGAGTTTGTCATTCTGATGATTATTTAGATGAAGTAAATCGAACAATCTGGTATCAGAGTTTCCGGTTAATGAAAGTGTTACATTGAGTTATGTCTTTTTCGGTCAAATTAAAAACAGTATGCCCTTATATTTAAGATATTAACAAAAACAGATTGTATAAGTTTTTGATTCGGGAAGTAAGGTAGTGGGGTAATAATACTGTTAAAGCAATGAGGCTACGCAAACATTTATCTCCATTAAAATATTGAAAAATCGATGTGAGCAGAATGGCAACTTCTTGTACGAGTGTTTGTCTTACACACGGAGTTACTTTTGCAAAGTGTGGGTCAATTTACTGTAGTAAATTTGCATTAATATACGTCGTATAGCGTGTTTTGATAACTTCTTGGTCTCATTTTATCATATTGGTTCATATTGGTAAGGTACCGTAATGACAGAGTTTTCTTTTATGTAGACTACAAAGTTGTTTACCCATTGTTTCATTCTACAGAGTTACACTATTTTTTGTGTTTAAGTTAATACAGGATTTCCCAATAAAACGCAACGAACTTTGAACTTTTCTTTTGAGAGAACAGAGCAAACGTAATACTAATTTAATAGAGTAGACCATTGGCTTTACAAGATTTTTATTATGTTTAATTCGGATCTCTGAATCAACAATTATTGCATATTTTGTAAAGACTCGAAACATCTTGATGGTCTGATTTGTTTATATGTAAAGATTCACCTCTGTTGACGTAATGGTGCATACGTTGAATGGAAATTGCTAAAAACATTACGTGAGTAAGAGAAGCATCCCTTAAAAGCATGTTGTAGAGTAATTATTACTCCACTTTTGAAAAACATATACTACTATGACTTAATCTTGTGGCAACTATTTTTAATATTTCTTATTTGCTCGTTGCATTAATATTGGGACAAGCTGTAGAACGAATGATACATTTTATATACCGTTTCAATATATATTGCTTTTTTTTTTTTGGAATTGCAAACGTCAAAACTGTCTTCTTTGTTGAGCCATCACATAAGCAAAACTAAGTAACAGGTACAGTCGTCTAATTTCTCAGAATTGTCTTTTATGATGTCGAATTAGGATTGATACCGAACGTGTTACCCACGTATTATAAGTAAAACACACCTGGATTTCCAATGATACGAGCATTTTTTATGCGTCAGTCTATTGAAACCTAATGTACTGTCAAGTCATGTTCTTTATAAAATTATAATAGTGGTCCTACATGCACTTAATAATGAATATGATGCATTTAAAGCGGTACCGAAGATATGCCTTGGAATTTAGTGACAATCTAAAGTGTTGTCTCGAGATATAGATCTACCCTAAGGCGAATTTGTATCAGCCAAGACTGATAATATTGTATATGGTACAGGAGTAACACTTCTTACCGTCATAAATTACTACGCATGTTTCATATGAATTTAAATAAAAGTAGTTACTACATATTTTTCTTATGCTATGACTTGTTCCCCGTGATGATTACAACGTTTCTCCATCCTTGTAGAAAATAATCCAATGAATGATAAAATACAAAAGTCATGACCCAATGTAGTTTTTGTTGCAGTTGTGGTTGTAGTTGTTGTTGATGATTTGTTCGTGTGATTGTATAATACTCTAATTGTTTCATTTCAGTAGTTTAAAGTTGTTGTTATTGTTGTTGTTGCTGATAGCAATTAGCTTCTTGTTCTTTTCGTTTTAAGTTGTTGTTTTCAATCTATCGTCTTGAAACATTGTAAGTTTCCAAATGTGATTCTTGTACAGTATTACATGTCTTTTTTCAGACATCATCCCTGCAACAATATTAAACATCTCTTATCAGTGCATTTGGGTGTGACGTCATCTCATTTACTTTGTATAAATGTCATCGTCACTGCTATTGGTATTATCTCCAATAGCTGTAAGACGATACATCTCAATGACTTTGTGTAGCACCCAGTCACGGACTGAAGAGGAAAAGAACATTGTCTCGTTAATCAACCGAGAAACGAAAAGTGACTATGCCACGAACATAACGATCTTTTATCAAGGGTTAAGGCACTTATCTCCTGTTTCGCTTCGCTTCCTATAAACTCAACCGACATCATAGAACTTGACATACAGGCGGTGATGTAAATGTGATAGAATAATTATATACACAGGAATACCTGCAAAAACTTTGTTTCATGCAAGCTGACACCATATTGTTTAGTATCATGAAAGCAATCTAAACCTATTATGACAGAAATTTAGGATAGAAAGAACAAAAAACTTGAAATTTTCAAGCTTTTCTTCAATTTACTGTGACTGTAAAGTGATATGCTCAATGCCTTTGCGTAAATTTAACTTTTCATTGAAATCTTCGATTACTAGATATACTGTTACCGGTGGTGTTACGTGTAAGTGCAAAGTCGATGAAGTATTAAGAGTTGGTACTGTTAACTCGTGATTTTACACTTATACAAATATCGAATTGGCACGTAGGTGAAAATATGTTTTGGCAAAGATTTAAATATAACTTAGAGGAATTTATTTGAGATAACCAGGGAAACATTGTGAAGCCAAGTTACTTTCGTAGTCCATTAAAAATGTTAAAATTCTTGTTTTTAGGTTTAAAGGAGCTACGAAATAGGATGATAGTTCTTATACAATAATTTGTGGGACATCCCGTGGAAACAAACAGGGTCCGAAAAAGAACACAATATCAGTTGCACCATTTAGTGGTGATATTGATTTATATGAATGATCAGTGAGTTGCCATGAATAAATTCAACCAAGTCACCTGAAATGTGCTTTACATTGTATTTCATTGTATTCACTGATGCACTGAAAGTCCAATAGGGCAATGATTTTATTTCAAAGTAACGTTAGTGACCGAAAAATTAAAAAAATCACTTTTAAATGATCACAGAACCTAGCATTAAACATTGTGTCCACGAGTTTGTTGTTGATAATGGTGCTCACTAGCGGGGTCAAGACATGCGGGTGTTTAAAAATTAAATGAATCGCCCACATTCTGAATTAAGTTCGTGTAACGTTCGATAAAATTTGTGACATCACATGGAAATAGTTTTTTGCTCCAAATGACTTCAAAGTATGAATGACATGTTAGCGATTTGTTTTTATTGCGCTTTACACAGATGACGGGTAACATATTCACAAATGTTTCAAAAAAGTGGTAGGAACTTGATTTACAAAGTGTATGGAATATTTTCTTATCCAAAGCTTAAGATGAATGCGAGACCAATTATGTAAGACATACTTTAAATAGAAGTGGATTTCATTCCCTGTAGCGAGTTCTCAATGAAGAAGAGAAATAATATAAGAAACTCGGTCAGCACGGAATTTCCGATATACACGTCTTTGAGAAACCTAATCTTGACAATTGTTCGTCATTCCACTATGAATGTGTCTCAGTACACTCTCAAACGGTACATAGTTACTTCATTTGTAACAAAACACTTTTGCAATGTAGATCAAACATAGAATTCGAGTGACAAGAAGAATATATTATCTATAGTTAGATTGACGATCCTTTAAGAAAAAATGACAAATCAGAAACTTGAACTTAAGCGTTTATTTCTAGCCTTTTATTTCCTTTCTTCTTTCCTCTGATAAGGATAGACATAGACAAAAAGGAATGACGGCAGAGTAGTTTCTGTCTGTTATAGTAATACTTTTTCTATAAGTACTTGAGATCTATTTAAGAAGGACTGCTTCGACAATGTGCTTTTAATTTCAATTGAAATGTTTGTTGAGGATCTTCAAAATTACATAAATGGTCAGTAAAATAACACTCCTCTGTAATTACATAAAGTGTGTTTGAAAATCGTTTACATTTTCTACTCTGTTTTAAGAGAATAGTGATTAAAGGAAACAAGGAGTATACAAAAGATTTAAAAACTTCTAACGGATAGATTACAAATTAACACAAAGTAAGCTAAGTTAACGGAGGGGTCTACCATAAGTACCATGTACCTTTTGGATCACTTTTCAGATTTCCCCAAAAATTTTACACATAAGTGTTATATACCATATTGTAGCCCATATCGCACAGATTCAGAATCAATGTATTATTTTATTAGGTGAATGTAATTCAATACATAGCTTGTTATGCAATTCACTATTAAGATTACTTATACATTAATGTATAATTTTGCCATTATTATTATTATTATTATTATTATTATTGCTGATTTAGGTCTCAGAATATGGTGCTTGTGTGTGCACATTGATTCAAATTAATATTACTGTTTGCTTTTAAACATAATATACAACGGAAGAAAATATATGCTCTTATATTAATGTTTATTTCCTTTCTGATATTTGAAAACAATAGTAACATCCAAATATAGATGTTTTTTAAGAATCTTTTTAGTTTAATTTTCCACATTTACACATGTTTTTAAACCATTAAAGAATCCCTCTAAAACGGAATTGAAAAGCAAAAAAACTTTAGCTTTCAATATTTATAACCCTATAAACATGAAAAACCTCCATTTTTCATTGGGTAAAAGTAAATATATCCCCACACAAATGAAACAAAATGCCTAAATAGAAATTACTAAGATAATAAAACATTTGCTTAGAGATTTTAATCATTATAAACTGAGCAGGAGAATATTATAAGTTGTTTTCAAATTAAATTGATACTTAATGGAATGTCACATACGATCTTCCAATCTTGCATCAAATGTTTTCACATCATTTAAAACCACAACAAAAAGTCTGAACCTGTAAGAACCCTGTATCCCTCGATTGATTAATTGATAATAAACTCACTTCATTTCGTCTTTGGTAGTGTAGAAATAATTGCTAATAAGATAATATAGATCTTATAACGATGTTTACTGAATACCCATTCAAATCTGATGAAGGTAATTTAAAGCGCAAATTTTAATAATTATGATATTAATAACAATGGTACATGTAATGCCGCCAATAAAACAAAATTTCAAGCTATCTTAGTCATATCACAAAAATACTGGTTGTTTTCATTTCTTTCATAATCAGTTTTTAAATAGCTAAGTTTAATGTTATACCAGCATCACAGCTCGAATTTTAAAATGTCTCGCTAGTCCGAATTTTTGAAACGGCTCACTAGTACGAATTTTTAGACAGCTCAGCCGTCCGAATGTTAAAAAGGCTCGTTAGTCTGCATTTTAAAAAAGAAAATAATTGAAGGAACATTATAAATTATAATATTTTGGACGAGAAAAGGGAACAAGTGGAAGGGTAAGATAAATATCTTCTGCAATGTGTTAGGGCATTCCATATTAAAGCAGTAACATTTTTCATGAATCAATTAGTCGAAAGGTTGTTAAGGCTATGTGAAGGGTTGACACACCAATCCTAGTAATTAGATTTGACTGAGTGTATTTAAAAATGCTAATCATTTTAAATCTACTGTAACTCACCAAATATAAAATAGGATCAATTCCATTTATAGTAGCACAAACATAAAAAAGCTATTTCATTCTTTAAGATATGGTAATCTCTCTGAAGTAACATTTGAATTTACTAAAGTGAAGACGGAGACATTATGACTGTTTTCTAAGTCAAAATGTAACTGTTTCTCAAACACATTTGCTTTCAAAAGTCCTAAAAAGTCTAAAAAATATTAAATCTGCAAAAATAAATGCATATCACGTCGTAATGTATGCAATGTCTCATGTTTATCTTTATATAAAATGAATTGATTTTGATTGTAACCTCAAACATTTTATTTGCAATGTCTGACACATATATTTGTCATTGAAGTATGCATTTCAATGCATTGCCTGTTATGCAAATTCACTTTTATTATGTACCCACTCTCTACATGTATATAAAAACGTGTGTGTTTTTTGCCTTTATTGATATTTAATTTTGTTTATGCACATTCATTGAAAGTTATTATTACTTTTGCTTTTGAACATATTTGCAAACGAAGAACAAATATACCCTTGTATGAAGTTTTATTTCCTTTTATGTTGAAATAAAAGCATTTAATCAAACATCCTCTACAAGTGCTGAAGATTCCAATGTTAACATAATATACACACATTTTTACAAGTTAAAAGGTTTGCTATTTAAAATAAAAACCGGAAAGTAAGAAAGAAAAAAGGCTTTACCATGTTGGACAATCTATCAAATAAATTTCAAATTTTGAAGTACATTATTGTCTTTTTTTCAAATACCGAATACTTGAATTCATACAGCTGATAAGCTGATAAATTTTGAAACAAAGAATTTAAAATTGACGTGACGTCTTAGTTGTGTCAGTTGATAAAAGTAAATTTAACATGCATACGAAGTTTAACTGAACAAGTTTTGCTGAAATTATAGTTGGTTCGATTGGTGGAAAAAAATGCCAGAAGATTTTAATCAATTTAAAATGATGCAGCGAGAACAGTTTCGGTTATTCTCTGATTACATTGATGCCTAATTGAATGTCACAATCAATTATTTTAATCAAGATTTAAAATTTCTTCACATAAGTTAGAATTGAAACAAAAAACACTGTTACCTGTAAAAACCCTGCATCAATTACTGACTAATTAAAATTAAGATCATTGTTAGAAAGTTTATAGTTAGGATAGTTGTTACTAAGACCATTTATTAAGTAAGAGGCTTACATAGGTGATCTAGATAGGTGAGTTTGACGTAGTATTTTAAAATCTTATTGAACCAGTTTGTTTTAATTAAAAGAGAGATTATAAATTAAGGTTTGAAATTAGACATTTTTATAGAAAATTGACCATTTAATTTTGCGTTTCGATGAAGACCGCACAAAATGTTATTTTCATTTAGTTTAGAACTAACAAATTTAATTTGCTGGTATTTCTAAACTTAAAAAGTCGTAACATGTATCGTTCAATATGACGCATCCAATTATAACTTAGTCCATTTACCTACTTGAAGTATTATTAGACCGTTACGTAGATTACTTTATCATTCTTTCTTCCATGCAAAACTCTTTCAAACATATGATATTCTTAACATGTTGTTGTGCTTTAAAACATGAAAACACCGAGAGGATAAAATAAATACCTTTAATCTTATATGTTTTAAGGTCTAATTAAAGAGAATTAGTTTAACATACTTACCGCCTGTACTGTGTACAGTCATTAATATTTTATATAGGGTAGACATTAACGGTTAGTATTAGGAATAGTACTCGTCTGAGTACATTTCAAAAGTTAATGATTCTGGATATCAGTTACCTATAAGAGGGTCAATTGGATTTGTTTTAATACAATACTTTTGAATGTGATGTGATTTGGGAACAGTTGAAATAACCAATACATAGCCACATGTCATTTTCAATGATTGATGTTTATGCATGACATCATATCTAGGACTGGATAAATATCAAATGGTTAACACCTGACGCATACCTCATTGATCAATCCTCAGCAGGAAGTGACGCCATGACACACATATGTGTTATGTGACGTGTAAATAAATTCATCGTCAAATTAAAGGCACATTGAGCAAATCAGTAGAGAAGTCTTCGTAGCTATTTATAAAATAATTTAGACACTTTTACGTATTTGAATTTGTAAATTCTTTATCCGCTTATAATGTTTTTGTAAGTTGTAGTCACTTTTTGTCATGATTAACCATGTTCTTTGCAATTTGTACCTTAAGTCCTACTTTGAAGATTTACTTGATATATTCTAGATATTCTGGGCATTTTTGTTATTTCCTTATTATATCATTTGCTTTTATATGTCTACTCGTCATACTTGAGTACTTTTTAGAATATAATAAAGTATGCTCATTAATATTATTTCTTGTATTGTTACTGTGTGTATCGAAATGCTTGGGGAGGTAGTAAGGTTAACGTTAAATGTTAATCAACCATATCTTTACTCTGTTCGGTTATTTTTCTTTATATTTGCTGTATTTATTGATTGCTGAAACAAAAGATTGAAATGGAAATATTTAAAAAATACTTAATTGAGTTTGTAAATTGTTTAACGGCTTTCAAATTTCATATTGTCGTATTTGTTGAGTTATGAACACTTATGACATACAAAATAGTAGTTGTTTGTAATGTGTATCCTAAGGCCTAATTAAATGGTAACCTCACTGGACCTCCCTGACCTTTTTATGTCTTCATTTTGCCATTTTGTTGCTATGTTGTATTTGAATGTGATGTAAGAATGAATTTGATTTGATCTGGGAGTGAACACACACTGTTGCCCATAAAGTTGGAATATCACCTCAGAATAGTTATAGATATAATAATGTATATTTATCAATGAAGGTAGGCTTGATAAATTGATAATTGTAATGGCTGCTCTTTACATCCCACTAATTATGCCAAGTCTGTAAATCCTGAGAGGAAGGCTTGCGAAAAACTTTTAAAAAACCGGTTTAGATGTCAATTTTCAAAAGACGGTACCTTTAGTTAAGGTAATTCGATATTAAGGCTGAATTTTTAGTGGAAAGAGCATGTTGCATCTGTATAATGCAAGAGAGTTCTCTGGAACTTGATCAAAGTGATAAGGGAAGGGGTATGCTTCAATATGGTGTTCCTCAGGGTTCCATTTTGGATCACTACTGTTCATTTTATATGTTGATGATATTACATATGCCTCCGATATACTGGACTTCATACTTTTTTTCTAAAGACACAACTATTATTTATTCACATAAATATATACATACAAATATAAGCAGTAAAACCAATATAATCAATAAAGAACTTGAAGAAGTCAGAAGTTTGTGCAGAGCTATTAAGTTATCAGTAAATGCCTCTAAATCTAACTTTGATGATTTTGGGCACATTGTACAAATAAAGCACACAGTGACTTAAAAGTCAATTTGGATAATTCAGTCCTTGAATCAGTTTAATTTACAAATTTTTTTGGAATACTAGTTGATGAATGTTTAACATGGAAACCCCATATTGATTGCATATCAAAAACAGTATCTAGAAATATAGGTGTTATAAGTAAGCTAAAACAATTTATTCAAGCTCGAATATTACACAACCTTTTAATTTGTACTTTGATTTTACCATATCTTTCTTATGGTATCCTAAAATGGGGAAATACATCTCATCTATACAAATTGATAAACATCCAAAACTGGGCAATAAAGACAATCTCAACCAGCCATTACAGACGCATTTTTATAGTTGTTTTTATAATATATTTCAAAAAAGTGCAATTTCAATTTCACAACGTGCAGCAATGCACGTTCGTCCTAGAAGTTTTTTTTCAACACTCTAGTTTCTCCAGCATCTAAGATTGAAGATTCTTTCCGCTGTTCTATCGTTCTAACTCTGGAGGCGTCCTTTGAATTCAATGGATAATAACTACTGTGGTTAGTAAATATAATCGTATATGCATATTAATGTTGAACTTGTGTTTAAAACGTGTATTATGTTGATATAGGATAATCATAAATATTATAACAATGGAGATTGGGTATAAATGCCAGTTTTAAAATTGTATGATGTCGATTAATACGCATGAAGAAAAGTACATGTAACATCATTTACGACTGATAATACCAGCGGCATTTTTGGAAAATTATGACGCGTCAAATCAAAAGTGTGAACGTTTCTAAACGAACATATTTCTCGTCTGGTCACACCGATAACACAATGTTATGTTACACTTGAAATTAAATTTGTTTTTTATGGTAATCAAATATCATGCCATACCCTCTACAGCCTGTACTTGTACTTGTTATATCATTATGTCATATTTATCGAAACACCTTTGATCAAGGAAATATTCAATTTTAAATCAGTTATTAGTGTAAAGAAATAAGAAACGTGTAGGTTCGGACAAGCAATACATTTCAATATGACATGACACAAATAAAGTACCTATATCTTGGCTATGCGCACAAAGAGCTTCACTATACATGTCACTGTAAGGTGAACATATCGTATTTTGTGTTGATATTATTCAAGTAATTAAGTTTTGAATCCTTCTTTGATTTGTATAAAAAAAAAGAGGAATTGGACTTCATTCACCTATTTGACACGTTATAAAAACGGATGATTCTTATTTCATTTGTCCTTGTAAGAATTTATTTTTTTCAGTACATTATACGTCATTTGATATTCTTGACATTTGCTGTGCCTGGAACGTTAAATCACTGGGAGGATGTAAACATATTCTTTTAATCCAATGTAATGTTTTAGGCATTCTCTTAGTAGTAACGATTTTAACATATTTAGTGCATTAATTATTCGTAATGTCGTCAAGGCTACGTAAAGGGCAGACATATAAACCTTAGAATTAGTAATTACAGTCGTCTGGTTGTATTGTAAAAAGTTAATGATCTTGCATACAGATGACTGTAAGATGATCAAATTGAATTTGTTACTCACACAGATTTGAATGTGAAGTGGGAACAGTTGGTATAACCAATTCAAAGCCTCATGTCAAATGTTTATGATCGATGTTTATGCATGACATCATATCTAAGAGTGGGTAAATATCAAATGTTAAACACCAGACACATTATTGGTCAATCCTCAGCAGGAAATGACGCCATGACACACATATTGGTGATGTTGTATGTGATGAGAAGAAGATTTATTTTAACATTAAAGGCGCAGACATTCTATTAAATCAGTTCGGGAAAGATTATAATTCATTTTCGTAAATGAATTCATTTACCGTAAAGGAATTCCCTTTTGTAAGTAAATGAATTCATGTACTTATAAACGTTAACTCAATTTTTAGAGAAACCTATGAAAATCGGAAAACATTTCCTATTGAATGAGATCTATTCTAAACATGTTTGCAATGAAATTTTGAATTCTATCTGCCAACCCTTTTTTTTATTAGAGATAAAATTCAACATTTTATAGCTAAATTTGTAGAACAGGACCCATTCTGTCAACAAGAAAATGCTTTAAAATGTTCCCAGATTTTCATAGATTACTCTAAAAATTGATATTCATTCAAGAGTAAATGCATTCATTTACTGTACAGTAAAGGAATACCTTTACAGTAAATTAATTTATTTACCGAACTGAAACACTCTAGGTTAACCTGACCATTGACTGATTCTATCAACTGTCGATTTACCGCTTAAAACAAGGTCACCCTATAATTTCTAATTCAAAATGATTTGATATGTCTCTTTACACCTATATATATCATGAGATTTTTACACTAATAGTTTTATTACGACTCCTACTCTTGCTTGATTGTGACGAATTTGTAGCGTCATTCTTCTGGTTTGCATGATCGTTATTGTATAAAACCTGTGAGTAAAAACCTCAGAATCTTTTGAAGTCCTAAACACAATAACTGCATACGGATAACATGATTTGTCCTTTCTCAGTTTTGTCTTATCTTGACAGAGTTGACCTTTGAAATTTACTTTATAAAGTTGCAGGTCATGAATAACCTAGCTACATAACTTTTATCTTTCAAAAACAATTACTTAAATGAAAATTGTCATTCATAATGAAAGTTCATATGGCAGGTATAACAACTGAATATCTTTCAAAAGGTACATCTTATTTTGAATTAATGTATATTATCCAAATATATATATCATGAGTTTGAAAAGTCAATTATACCGAGAAGTGAAGTAAATCACAGTTAATTGACCACATTTTCTTAGTTTGTGACTAATTGAAGAGTGTATTTCACAAAACTGAAATAGCCCATTACCTGTCGGCATGCAGATGGTTTTAACACTTTTGACACAAATGTAACCTCATATTGTAGATTTCAGGTTTTTTATATTTATTTCCTGGGCATGGATTCTTCACCAGACCCCTGCTCTCAACTCTTACTCTGTTACGAGGATAGTAGCATAACAAATAAAGGATCACATTATAATGGCAGAAAATATAAAAACACCATGCAGTCCAAAAAAGGGGCTGATGATAACACCAGAAAATGCGAGCACAGGTTTTTTTAGAACCCCCAATCTGGCACAACC
>JXSR01S001031.1:7605-18212 GCA_000969725.1 Ophiothrix spiculata | reverse complement strand
TGCCAGAAACTTCATTTTGCGCTACAAGTGAAAATACATGTCAAGGTCATAATTTGCCAAAATCGATTTTATGACAGATTCACAATCCTAGTGATTACTACAAAATAGTTTCATTTCAAGAAAATGATAGGAAATGTGAAATAAATTGGTATATTCTTAAGACAATCAACAGAAAATATAGGGCTTACTAAACTTTGGAACGCGTTTATCTCAGTTATACGTTTTACTCCCTGACAAACTTTGACGGACCATAACTTGACTTATGAAAATCGTGTGAAGTTCAATAAGGTGTCATTTTAATCATTAAAGCATGGTCTTTGCAAATAATTAAACAAGGTAAAATGACAAAAGCTGGCATTTACTGCTGGTTTGGGGTGGACGGTCACATTTGGTATTGCATGATTAATCTCAGAAAAATTCAAGGTGACTTTATTTTACTTTCACTATAGCTCCACTGACCGACAAAATAGATTGTTATCAAGATATCCTGCAGTCATTTTGATTTTATTGAATTCCAATAATGGACGATTTGTGTTTGAAGTAGGCTACACGAAACAAACAAGTGTTGTGAGTACGGTCCCGGTACACACTTGGAAAAAAATGTTGATTACTAAAGAATGCAACGGCTATCTAAAAAGAGAACATTGTCAACAGTTTAGTAAAGCCTTACACCATAAATTGAGTAAATATTAAATAACCATTAAGTGCATATTTTATAAATAGGATCAAAGATTGACTCAACGTAGCTTTGTAAGAAGGCCCTCCTGTGGACTATGTTTACTTTTGACAAAATATCCAGGTAGTTATTTTAATTCACACGACACATATTCTACCTTGAAATTATGTTATAATGTCCCCTGACATTCCCAATCAATGAGTCACTACTTTACGTAACTGTTTGGAGTGGTTAGCTAACAACTTCCATCTTGAACTTCATTATAGTATTCTACAACATTTAACATTTAGAAATCGTTTATAGTGGCGTTTCAGTCTGCTTTCGTAGCATTCGGAGGACTTTTATTTCAAATCTGGTTTTTTCTCTGCACACGTTATCTTTTCATTGGATAATTCTGGTAGCTGCAAGTAATAGAAACAATATTTAAAAAAGTACGACTGGCCTTTGATTCTTTCATTTTTCAAATGTTGGTATTTTTGCATAGTTACGCCTCTTCGTAACCACGGTGTATTTATTTGACCAAAAAAGTCCTAATAAGACTAGATAACAGCATTGGTAGATGAATGTTAGTGTGTGATATTTGTTCAAAAATAATATTTTATCTATCATCCATAAAATGGCTTTAGCTCTTGGAAAAAAATGTTCAATTGCTTTCAAACGTTCGGACAATAAAACCGAGATATGCTACAACCCATTTATATTTATCGTTGTATTTTCAATGCCTTTTACATCTGCGAAGAATTTAGATACAGCCAGCAGTATTTACGTTTGCTGAATTATTTCATACAGATAAACAATCTTATGAAAGATTAAGAGGACAACATTTTATGTGAAATTTGGTACAAAACTGGGACCAAAACTAGAAAAAAAAAGGTTTTGAATTTATCGATTATCTATATTTTGTGACACATGAGAGTTTTTATGAGACATATTTTGAACAGGTGTAATTTATATCACCCTTTGTATATACCAATAAATATGTAAAATTCTAAAAGACTACAAAACACTTGAATGAGTAAAAACATTACACGAGCCTCTTACAATGGATGGCTTTACTTATTTAGATTATAAAATTGGATTTCAAAACACCTGCCTCATGTATTTACTCAGCCAAATTGTACATTCAATTTCTAAGTATAGAACCGTGTAAATACACACAGAAATTGCTGTAAGGCGGATATAGACATAGTGAAAAAGTGCGTCCGGTTTTGCTCGTATAACAATCAATATCGAATGCATACAACAGACAATATCCCCTAATCTTTAGGGGATTTTCAACTGACAAGATGTTCTTGCACTATAATGTTTCGGGGTTAAATTTGATTTACTTTATCAATTACATCTCACATTTAATAGTGCTGCTTTATTTAGACCGATGCTTGGTCGCCTATTATTTAGCTTCTTTGTCGTCTTGACAATTCATTCCTTCATACTTTACTAATTTTCATATTTCTATTTTCCTCAATTAAACATCAATGATGTCATCAAAATTACCAAATAATTGACATTTCTTTGCTTCCATCATCGTTCGTTGTGGCACTTGGATCAATTAAATGTTCCACTTCATCTAAGAAAGATCACATTATATGTATATTTAATTGTGAAATTACGAATTAGTTCTTCATTGACAAAAAAGTCACAAGCAGACAAACAAACAAATCAAAAATGAAAGTACAGTATGTTCAATACAATTTCCATATTCTATATTTCAGATGTCTCACAACATATGCCGCAGATGGCAACAAGGAAAAACAGAAGAAGCTCACCAAAGAGGAGGAAGAAAACGAGAGGTTAAGGGAAGCACGGATAAATATTAGTCGGACATTAGACGCCATTCTCAAAGATTATGACAAAACTCTGCGACCAAGCCTACACATATCACCAGGTGTACCGGGTATGTATGTATGCATGTATGTAGGTATGTAGGTAGGTGTGTATGTATAATTAAAGATATGTTATATTATGCATTATTATGCCAATACTGTATTAAGCTAACCAGAATGATTCAAAATTTGGCGTAATTATAAACTTGTAATTACGGTAGTTAAACTTTCAAACAAACATCGATATGAATATTGATTTTGAATTTTGTGACTACATTTATATTATACATTTAGCCCTAGTCCTTCTGAGCTATTTTTTGTAACACGAACTCAGAAGAGAGGGGTTCATATCATATCATATATTATTTCCATCAAAATACAGAAAAAATACGAGCAATGTCACAAATGCACAATGATTTGAGGAAATACAACAACAGCGTTGTACCACCTTACAATAAACAAAACGAAAACACTATATTTAACTACAAAACTCTCCCCACACACACCTCAGCCTAAATAACATACAGGCACACACATATTTCTCAAAAAGCAAGATAAAGCGAAACGTAAATGGGAAAATAATATGAATATGATAAATGTATAGAGTATTTTATATTGTTATAGACATATATGGAAATAAAAGCTATACCGTAAGTTCTTTGTGCATGCGCAATAAATATCTAAAACTTTCCGAATTATCTTGTTTGACAGGGAGGGGTTTATAATATTGCAACCCCTCGATTTTCTATAAAGAGCGTTGTATACCCCCATAATACATTAGTGGGCTCTTCTAGCAAAATTAGAGGAAAGTCGCGAATCTACATAATGAGTAAAAATGACATCTAAAGTAAAAAATAGGGTACCGGGTGAAAAGTCAAATTTCAATAAATAAAACGCATTCATACTTAAGTATTAATCTATACCTAAAGTTTGCCGGGAAATGCAATTATTCTTGGTTAATTGATTGTATGTTTCTTTTATACACTTTACTAATTTGTATCTTTGAAATCGAGTTCTACTTTTAGTCCTTAGTTTTATGCAATTCATAAGTTATATTGTTCTTGCATTTAAAGCAATACTATAAAGTGTGAAAATAAAGCGCCCTCTGTCACCCATTTTTTTTAAAGCTTATAAGATTTGTTTTTGGTAGATATTAACACCCTCCAATTGGCTTAAACATGCCTACTTTCTGTTATGGCTTTTTGTTGAATTAAAATCGGGATCCTAAATATAATTCTACGTGAATTAGTACAGGATACTAGGCATGTGCTTATATCCGGGTGTTTTTTTTCTGTGGCAAAACAAATTTTGACACAATACACCCTTGAAAACGCTTTTAGAAATCACAAATCAAAATCTTATAGTATTGCTTTAAGAAAACTAATCTTTATACAATTAGATACTGAACATGGTTTGAATTTTACAGGCATGTTAAACACCAATACATATGCATTATGACTTTGTGTTTATGTAGAGTAAAACACCACATTGTTGTAATGCTTGTCGAGTACAATTTATAAATGTATCCTCAATAGGACCAAGGACAAAATTTGTAGGTAAAGATTAAACGTTCAATAGGAAATGAACATTTGATGCTGTTGTTAGTACATTTTTATACCTAACAACAAACGTGGATATCAAATAACAAGAAGGCGACAAGCAGACAAGTGCTACTACGCTTTACAGGAGTGTTTCGAATACCGAACAAAATACGATTTATTAATTCTATTTGGCTCTGGGGGATTAGACATTTACGTTTGGGCAGCTGCAAGACTAGTGTGTTTGTACAACATGTTTGTTGCATTTATGAAATATTCAAATCGTATTGAATGACTTTGTCGTAATAGATTTATAATATATGTGACTGTGCATCACAAACGAGCCGTAAAGTCAATCTTTGGTGGTCGTTTTAACTTTACAAAATACATGTTACAATACAAGCTCTTGTTACAGTAAGGATTACAATGACAAGTCAAAAAACTTCCCTCAACATTAAGTTCAATAGATAACTACAATAATAATTATAGTCTAACAAATCTCAGGCTAAATTCCAGCTACTTACGTGTGCTCTGCCGATTGAAAATGTATACAAGAATGTATTACGTACAAATATGCGATGAATGGAATTGTTTTACTTTTCCCTAATATGATGAAAATATATCTTAAAATACGTATTTAATTCTGGTAGCTACTTCTTTTGATTCTTCTCATTTTTGCATCACCTTTCAGTCATCTGGTACATTATGAAATATGTCTTTTGCTTCATTTGAAATTGTTATTTGTGCAGTTGCATACAACTTGATTTTGGAGATATGTTGGTTTATCAATAATATTAGATTACCTAAAGTGTAAATTCAAACAACACATTAATACAACTTTCGTTGAGTCCATTTCATAGATATATATATATCCCCAATTTTAATCAAAGGCTAATTCAATATGTTTCAAAGATAAAAGTCACACTTTTATACAAGTAATAAACATCAGATGATATTGTAAGCTACCTTATACACCTCACAACTGACGTGGATATCAAATAACAGAGAGGCGGCAAGTGCTAGAGTATTTTGAATACCGAACCAATACGATTTATCAGTTATATGTAGCTCTGGGAATTAGACATCTACGTTTGGGCAGCTACATGGCTAGTCTGTTTGTACATCATTTCTGAAATATTTAGATCGCATTGTAATAGCTATAAGGGTAAACGAAGAAAATATATATCGTGTTTATTGTTGATAGAAATTAACTTTTATGTTCAAACTAAAGAGAGCTTACCTACCGTATGTCAAACTAAAAAAGAGATCCAATTCAACTGTTACTTTACTCTTCCAGTAATATGCTACGAAGAAGTAATGTCTTTCCAATATTTGAGAGGACTAACTTTGCGTTTCAGACATGTATAACGTGATAGACGTATTGCCTTTTTAGCACTTGAGAAACAACGATTATGTGTATTACCAGATTCATTTGTGCTTTGTTCAAAGTCAAATAGCATATTGATACATTAATAAATGTTCGATTGGTTAATTTTGTAGATATATTCTTAAATTTTAGGTAAAAGATTAAAGTTTGCACAGGAACCAAACATCCGAGGTTGTTGTTACTTACCTACTTACTAATCATTCTTGAGATTAAAGATTGATATCAAAAATTGTAACTTTTCTCCTCATTTGTTATTTAATAACAACGAGGCGACATTGTTATTTAATAACAAATGAGGCGACAAATACTAAGCGACATGATATTTTGAATACCGAACTAATACGATTTATAATTATATTTCATTCTGTTGAAATATTACATTTACGTTTAGAATGTTGCATGAATGTGCTTGAATTTAATTCAAGTTGCATTTCTAAAATATTTAGATCGCAGTTAATAACTAAAAAACGTCTGAAAAAAAATACGTATGGAAGATAAAAGCAACATTTATCTCAAAATTGATGTCAAAAAAAATAAGATAAAGATTTCAGCTTATTTGCTTTACTTCTTTTCTTTGCGCGTTCATGAGAGATGTCTTTTCCTTGCATTTTAGATAGCTAATCTTTATATAGTGGGAAACTAAGAATGTATTGGCTCTAGCTTACGAAACTGATATGTGAAACAACAAGTATATACAATATTAGTTTTATTTGTTTATGCCCTGAGCAAAGTTTATTTTTGTAGTTGAAGACATTATGGTCAAGAATAATATTCGCAGGTAAAACTTACAACTTTGCTGATAATACAAATTTCATGTTGGGAAATTATTATATTTATGTTTATAAGGCGCCACCAAGACAGTGTCTCCTGTCTTATTTAAGTTTTTGTTGGATCTACTTTGTTTCTTGTCATGAAAAATATACTGTACATGGATTTGTTCGAAACCTACATCTGATGTTTTTTACTGAATATTTTGAAATTATTTTGTACACAGTGTATATAGACTCATCTTTATTGATTATTTCTGCTTGCCAGTGACCTGACTGATTTGCATAAGCATTTTCACTGCATAGGATGTGCATCTTCAACTTTATGACTATGAGGACAATTGCCTTTTGAACTTGAATAATGGCTACACAGCAAGTGGTCAGCTTAACTCTGCTACTTATTTTCTCTAACCTAATCATCTTATCTGATAATTACATATCTGCCCATGAACTGATAAGTTTCTCTGTTCACCTAGGAAAATGTAATCATGGGTATCAAAATAGAAAGTTTTTGAAGAGCAGAATACCATACTATGCCAACTCGAGTGTCACTTCCAACTTGAATTATGTGGTGACATTGATAACAACCCTGGTCCAGTAAAGACTATTGAATATGAACCTCCATAACCTCCTTCTACAACCGTTTTAAACCCTATTTCCTACACCAGAACTGAACTTCTTCATCTCAACAATTACAACCATGAATCTATTCCCCACCTTCATTGTGATCTTTGAAATCATCTGAAGAACTTAGGTATTTCGAACCGTTGTCGAATACCTCGTAGGAAAAGAGGTGGACGCCGTAAAAATAAGAAACCTCTACGAAATAGTGAACTTGAGCCATCTAAAAATCTGACATGTTCCATCCCGAGTATTAAGAAAATTCCCACATCTAACCCCAAACAAACTGTTGATCTACCCACCACCACCAATACTACATCTGTGAACTTGTGTGTTATAAATGCCCGTTCAATTAGCAACAAAACACATGCTATATGCGACTACATAACTGATAACGACTTGGATATTTTTGCCATCACCGAGAGCTGGTTATCTGATGATTTAAATAAGGATAAGAAAATTATTGGTGATCTCACTTTGCCTGGTTATGACTTGTTTCATGTTCCTCGTCCTAACAGACGTGGAGATGGAGTCGCTGTAATACATAAGCAAACTATTGCCTGAAATACAAGCTCACAATTCACATATAAGTCTTTTGAAAGTTTATGCTGCGATTTAACCTGTCCTGGAACCTCTTCTGCTTCGACCTTTAAATTGGTAGTTATTTACAGACCAACATACAGCGAGAAACATCGTGTTACTGCAAGTAAATTTCTTGGGGAATTCTTCGATTTCTTGAGCACACTTTCATCTACCTCTACACCGCCCTGAAAGCTTCTCCCGGTATTTCTCTAGACCTGCTAATTGGTCCAATATTCTTCAGGTTTCTTCTATAGATTCATGACCCTTGCCCTGGGAATGATCGGAACCCAAGGGGGAACTCGCACTTCCAACTCTGCAATTATGTAGGCCTATAATAGTCCTGATTGTACCATTGTTTTATACCCGGGGATTTTATCCTTGGACCATAAAACCATTTCGTGATTTAAAACAATGGCATATTAAATGTTATAATAGGCATAGGCCTATCATTGCACTGAAAAGAAATCGTCCAAATTTGACTCATGATGTTGCATTTTCTTTTCTTTCGAATATTATGCCAGGATATTATGATACCATTTATTCATTTTATAGAGACTGTATTTTAGTCGTCACTGCATGTTTCCCATCATTGTACCATGTCTGGAACTTGTCTTGTTGTTATTTTTTATTACAACTTTGTTTGAGATAATATCATACATTAATAATGATTATACAATCTTCGACTGAGTATTTTGCTGACAGCCCGATTGGCAATACAATGATAAAGATGTATACCCCCTTGCGGCCTGTTTAGGGATGCGCAAAATTGCATGATTATGATGTTAATGGATTTCACGAGTTAGAATTTTCAAAATCGAAGGCTTTCCTGCCTAGCACGGTACTGACGGTACTGATGATATTATAATCATAAGTCTGTGTAAGAATATAGGCGTGACATAAGATCAAATGATTTTGCAAAAAGCTATTAATTATAATACGAGAAGAAGCGAGTCAGAACGAAAAAGGCCCGATCAGGACACGCGGTGAAATTGGATGATTAATCGAAAAATACCGAGTGGACAGATTCTTTTTGGTAGAATAATCCTCCAATTTCGACCTGTGCAACATAAAATTAATGGTTTGATTTAAAAACAGACATCGTATTCTACCCAATATTTGAATAATTAAAATGTTGCGCAGGACAGATTTCGAGATTTTTTCGGATAATTTTGCCATAGAGAACTTAAAAAATGGTTAAAGGATTGAAGTAAAGTGAATGAAAATAAAATTCCACCTTTAAAAAGAGACATTATCATTTCAGCTTCTTATCCGTGAATTATTTAATTTAAAGTTCTACAAACTTAATTCAGTCATTTTTTCAGTATGTAATGCATTAGTTTGTTCGTAAAAAAATAAAAAATGCATCCGTCGGAGTTTTCCGTAATTGAAACCGGAAGTAGCTTCAACATGACAAAAATTGCCTAAAATATAGCATTAAACACCGCGAAAAACGTTTCTAGTTATTAACCTTCCAGGGCGGTGTAATCTACCTCCAAGACCAGACTGTTAATCGTCGGTGATTTTAATTTTCACTTTGAAGATTCAAAAGATCGCGATTATTCACGCCTGAAAGAGCTTCTTGATATTTGTAATCTATGGCAATATGTAAATTCTCCAACACACGTTAAAAGACATATCTTGGATTTAGTTATTGCACGTTCTTCCGATAATCTGATTAATTCTGCCAATGTTGACTGTGTGATGACTGATCATGTTTCAATTCTTTGTAAATTGAACCTTAAGAAACCGCCTCTGTTAAAAAAGCAACTTTCTTACAGGAAGCTTAAGCGCATCAACCATGACGATTTTTCTTCGGACATTGTTAATTCCATTTCATCATTTGACCATAATAGTTGCTCTGATTCATTAGTTGCATCGTCTGATATGAATGACATTGTTCATCATTACAACTCATGTCTTCGTAGCACTTTGGACAAGCATGCACCCCTGAAATTACGGAAAAGACTTGAGCGCAAATTGAGGAAATCCAAATTGGAAATTGATCGTCAGATATTTACTACCCAACGTCAGTTTGTCTACCATATGATTTATGAAGCCAAGGCAGCATACTGCAGAGATAATTTGTCAAATTGTGCTGATCAAAAACAACTCTTTAAAATTGTTGAAAGCTTGTTACATCAAAGGGGAAATCAAAACTTCCCTCTCACAATTCTAAAGAAGAACTGGCTGAATTTAATATTTTCTTTGTTTCAAAAATCACAAAGATTCGTGAAGATTTGGACTCGGAATCTACTATTAATGACAACAAATCTACTGCTTCATGTTATTTTGAAAATGATCGCAAAGGTTTTGGACGGTTTTGCTCCTGCATCTGAAGAAGAAATTTGTAAGATCTTCCGCGCTTCGCCTCCCAAATCATGTGACTCTGACCCCATTCCAACTTGGCTTCTGAAAAATCATCTTAATGTTCTTGCTCCACTTATTACACGCATTGTTAATTCATCTTTGAAATCTGCGGTTTTTCCATCATCTTTCAAAAGAGCACTTGTCACGCCTCTTCTTAAAAAACCTTCGTTGGACAGTGAAATTTTGAAAAATTATCGTCTGGTTTCAAACTTGGCCTTCATATCAAAGATTATTGAAAAAGTTGTCTCTTCTCGAATTGCACATCATCTTGCTACTAACAACCTCTACGAATGTCTTCAATCGGCATACAGTAAATTCCACGGAACTGAAACAGCGCTGTTACGCGTTCAAAATGACATTTCATGTGACATTGATAGAAAACGTGGCGTTTTTCTTGTTTTACTTAATTAATTTGCTGCCTTTGACACCATAGATCATGGAGTTCTTCTAATACGTCTGTTCTCTTTTGGTGTCAGAGGCAGCGCACTTGAATGGATTCGCTCCTATTTGACTGATATAGAACACAGGCAGTAAATATAAATGGTGCCTTATCGTCATACCATCCACTCCGATTCGGTGTGCCGCAAGGTTCGGTCCTTGGACCACAATTTTTCACTATTTATTCATCACCAATTATAAACATTGCTCGCAAGTATGGTTTACAAGTGCATTTGTAAGCAGATGACACACAACTTTATATTCCATTTGATTTGAATGATCCTTCTGATGAAATTGCTGCACGCTCTTCCAAAGAACTTTGTATCCAAGATATTAAAGCATGGATGACTGCTAATAAGTTGAAATTAAATGATGACAAAACTGAACTACTGGTGATTACTTCAAAGT
>JXSR01S001030.1:72518-86858 GCA_000969725.1 Ophiothrix spiculata | reverse complement strand
AAAATCCTGACTTACAGTGTATTTATTCTTGCTTTGCTTTTAGCTCGAACCCGAAAGGTTAATTCTGACCTTGATCCTTGTTTTGGGTTGTAACACCGAGTAAGATTTTACTCAATGTTGAGTAAGATTTTACTAAGATTTTACTCAACAATGAGCTGTGACCTTTTTACTCAACAAAGAGTAAAGTAATTTTTAGAGTGTGTAAAGAGTGAAATTCCAATTTTTTAGAGTGACATTTTCAATCTTTTCATGATTATTCCCTCATCACAATCCCTATCGATTGAATTGTTTAAGTGTTTGTAAATTTACTTTGATGTTAATAATTCAATATATCAACAGAGATTATGCTGAGGTGTAAAGATTGAAAATGTCAATCTTAAAAATGAGGATTGAATTTTTCACTCTTTAAGAATTTAGAGAGTAACCCCTCTCATCACAACCCATACAAAAAATCCCATTGGAAGCAAGCCATGATGGGAAGGTCCTATGATGTCTTCTTTTGGTCAGTTATTCTCTAATTTCATTTTGTTCAACGAGTTGCGCAATATTTTGAATACTTCGGGTAAGAGTCAAACTGTTTTAAGGATTCTATTGGCGGTCTAGTCAATACACCTGTCTTTCAAGAATGTTAGATATATGTACGGGAACACATCCACATTCCCTGGACGTCCTCTCCGGGGGTCTGGTCAGCCCTTTCCCGTGCCACACCGACACATCATTTCAAATCCCCTGGACATCCTCCAAATCCCTCAGACTAACTTTAGGCTAGCTGGAGGTCCGGCAAACTGGTTTCATGTACACTCTTATTGTGAAAGAGTGAAAAACCACTCTAAAAGAGTGAAATTTCACTCTTAGAAAGAGCCATATGAGTGACCAATCTTTTAGAGTGAAGTTCACTCTCAAGAAAGAGTGATAGTAATTCACTCTAAGAAAGAGTGAACCGTTTATTATTATGAATAGTTCACTCTAAATGATCTTGGAGGGATAAGAATAAATCTTCAAAAGAATGAAAGTTCACTCAATGATCTAGTCGTTTTATTGTGCAAATATTTATCGGTGAGTAGATGCTAGACAATAAACTTGTTGGTGTAAGCTTACTTATTAATATATAAATACATTTGCCAATGTATTAAGAAGCTTACACCGACAAGTTCCATCGATCCAGTTTTTGCATGATTAGCGTCACTGTTGGGTATTTATTGTCTGGCATCTACTCACCGATAAATAGTTGCACAATTTCCTCTGAAATTCCTTTGTCTGTCACTCCTCCACAGTCTCCAACTCAACCACCGCCATGTTGAACAGTGAGCGCTGACGATTTTTCGTAGTTACAACAGCGCGAGTATCCGCGTTCCTGATTGGCTAGAACTTCACTCCGTAAAGGAGCGGTGTTTTGGAGCCAATCTACTGCGGGCGAACGTCACTCTGGTACAAGAGTGAATTACCGCAAAGTATTTTCACTCTTAAAGAGCTAAGACGCACTAATAGAGTTAAAACACATTCACTCAAAATTTCGAGTGATTTTTCACTCTTTCGCATTTAGAGTGTACCGCCCATCCCATCATCTACCGTAAGTTAACTGATCAACCTGTTCCGCGTCCCTCTTGAACTGGCCCAACATATCCAAATCCCCTGGACTTATTTTCCGGAAGTCTGGTCAACCACTGGTTTTGTGTCCCTCTCCACCTTCTCCCGACGCATCAAATTCATTCAGCACGCCTTCTCCAGAGGTCCGGTCAACCTGTTCCGTGTCCCTCTCAAATTCCTGCTGTTCCGGCCAACCAGTAACATGTACCTTCCCATCCTCTCCTGACACATCCAACATTGTCCAAGCCCATGTACGACCTCCACGGAGCAGTCAGACGTCCAGTCAACTGGTTCCAAGTACCACTCCACCCACTCCTGACACATCCAAGTCCCTTGCTTGTCTTTTGTTGTGGTGCGGTCAACCTGTTCCATCTCCATCCTGAACAGTGCCAACACATCAAATTCCCCGACGAACTTCTTGGATGTCCAGTCATCCAGTTCCATATCAGCTCCCTGCACGCCCTCTCTGGAGGACCGATCAACCTGATCCGCGTCTCTTCCGAACCCTGGTCAGACACATCCAAATCGCCTGGACTTAATTTCCTTCCCCACACCCTCTCCTGACACATCAAAGCCCCCGCACCCCTTTCTAGAGGTCTAGTCAACCTGTTCTATATCTGTGTCCCTCTTTAACCCTGGCCCGACACAAAAAACCTGAACTTTCTGGAGGTCCGGCCAACCCGTTCTTTGTACCTCCCCACCCACTCCTAACACACCCAAGCCTCCTGCACGACTTCTTCGGAGATGCGGTCAACCTGTTCCGCGTGCCTCTTGAACCCTGGCCAGAGTGCCGCCAGACATATCAAAATCTCCAAGACGAACTTTCCGGGGGTCCTGCCAACCGGTAATATTCCCCAACCTTTCCTACCATGTTCCTCCCATCGTCTCTGAAGCCCTGGGGGCACTCACATATGAAAGTGACATACGAGTGCCCGACCACTTCGGAAGTAGGGGTCTTTTGGTGACAAATTGGGTAAAAAGGGGGGTCTTTCAGTGACAAAGTGCAAAAAACTGAGGGTCTTTGGGCAAAATTAACAAAAAGTTGGGTATTTCCGGGTCAAAATGGACAAAATTTTCGACCATTTTTGCGGGTCAAAATGGCCAAAAAGTTTCGATGGTTTTTGCGAAATTGTCGACATATTTTGCTAAATTTTCAAAAAATAACGTTAAGTGAAGAAAATGGTGTGTCTTTGAGTGACAAAGGTTGTTTTAGATATTTGATCATTGAATGACAGTTGGTAAAAATATAGGGGGCCTTTCGGTGAGAGCAAGCGAAAAACACACACACACACACCAAAAAAACAACAACAAACAAACAAACAAAAAACGGGGTCTTTTTGGTGGCACATGGCGCGTACCTCAAAATTGAGTGCCCCGGGCTGTGAAGTAACTGGCCTTTTTACTATTGCACCTGCATTAGTGTTGTGTAAATTTGCATTCGACACAACCAATGCGTATTTAACACAGGGCGTTTATCCCCAAACTTATGGGGGCGACACTTACTACAGAAGCGGTTCCATGTCCGGGTTCCATGTCCCCCGCATGCCAAGTGCCAGTTAACTTGTTTTGCGTACTCACCTCGTCACATCTGAACAGTTGCCTGACACTCTGGAGGTCTGGCCAACTGGTCACGTTACTCCCACCCTCTCCAAACACATCTCAGCCCCCTGCACATGCACCCTCCCAAACCCTGGTCCGACACATCTTTAACATGTTTAAACTCATCCAAATCCTAAACGAACTCAGTATGGAGGCCTGATGTCTGACGGGCCGGTTCCGTGTGTTTTGGCTATGCATGGTACAACGGCTTTAAAATATACGAAACCTCATGGTCAAAAATTGTTATAGGCCTACGGATATTTTGAAGTTCAAAATGCTTAACCTGCTGTAAAAATGCAATAATGCAATAATGCAAAATGCCACATGTGCATATGTTCTATCAGACGGTGAGAACAAAACTTCTTGTGTCTCATATTATACGCATCTATTTAACTTGTTTAAACATGTTAAATTAAAATCGTGTTAAAACTTGACGTAATAAATAGTATTGTGATCGAGACTGAGTATGTTAGCATACCACCTTGGGCAAGTTCGCCACCGTCATATGACCGCGGTCGTATATGAAAAGGTTTTTGCCTGTTTGTCTCATTAAACATGTTAAATCAATCTACCAGTGACCATGGTGACTATGCACACACAGGGATTGTGTTATTGATCTCTCGGATTAGTGCACAATGACTCACTCTCTTACTTGATAGGCGATTGGATAGTGTTGTACATTATCTTCCTGTCCGTAGAAACTACTTGACCAATCATGTAAAGTTTTATATAAATATTTAGCTTAGTAAATTGGCAATAGAAATATGAAACGCGCGAGCGTGAACAAAATAAGCCCAAACACGAGAGGGCACGTGAGAAATTGGAACTGGACATGTCCTCATTGATAAAGTGGTAGACTCTGGCAATGGTTTTATAACGTAGGCTTACTGGTAAATTTGATGCATAACCAAAAATCGCCAGTGACATATTTCTCCCAAAGTCACGTGAGCAGAAACACAAGGTGGGCCAAATGACCCCGAGGGCCAACTTACCACACTCTCCCCTATTTATGCTATATCTCCGAAACTATGAAGACTGTGGAGGTGAATTTTTGGACTATTAAAGAATCAGAAAAAATATGGGCTTTCTTATGGCATCAAAAAAAAAAAGCCAAAAATACTACTCACTACTTACTAAGTACAGTTTGATGGGATTGTAAATCTACATATAGGCATTGCCTTTTTGACCCCATATCCTGACATTTCACCTTCCCAGTAAGAATCAAGCTCTCTTTTGAATGCTGACATTGTTCTTGCATTGACGACATGATGTGGGAGAGAGTTCCAAGTGTTGATAACCCTTTGACTGAAAAAGTTCTTTCTGCAGGTGAGATTCTTCTTTAGTGACGGTTTGTATAGTTTGAAGTTGTGCCCCCTGGTGGTTGATGTTCCCTCGGCTAACTTGAAAAAGTTCTTACTATCGAGTCTTTCCATACCATTCAGTATTTTAAAGGGACTCAAAGGGTTATCAACACTTGGAACACTTACTGGGAATTTTATAGGTCTCTATCAAATCTCCTCTTTCTCTTCTTCTCTCCAGAGAGTATAGGTTCAGCTTCTGGAGTCGCTCTTCATATGTCTTGTTCTTAAGTTGAGGCGGACCGTAATTTGGTAGCCCTCCTCTGAACTTTCTCCAGCACCAGCTTATATCCTACTCAAACCACGGATTCCAGGTTGGAACACAATATTCTAAATGTGGTCTGATATATGTCTTGTATAAAATTTGAAAGTTGTCAATGTCAACATGTTTGAATGTTCTCTTTACTATTCTTAGCCTGTTAGGCAGTTCATTCCTTTGTTTGCAGCTTTCATGGCTTGCATACCTGGTTTCAAGTCAGATGTAATAAACACGCCCAAGTCTTTTTCCTCCGCTATCTCCCCCAACTCAGTATTCCCCATCTGGTCGGGCATCTGGTACTTCCATTTGGGGTTTCCATTTCCAACATGCATGGTTTTGCATTTGCTGGCGTGCGTTGAAACGTAGCAGACATGTGTCAGACCACAGTGCAGGCTTTCCAAGTCTCTCTCTATCCTTTTTGCTTAAGAATCATTATTTACTTTGTTGAAGATCTTTGTGTCATCTGCAAACATTTGAATGTTACTACTTCCGGTTGAGCCCAGGGGGTGGGGCCCAACTTTGGTTATGGTAGGGATGTGCGGCCCCGATATCTGAAACCCTACTGAGTCTAGGGAACGGAAGATTGACTCTGAAAGGGGGGTCTAGAGAACTGAAGGCCCAAACTTGAAAATGACCATTCAGAACTAGTGTTTTGGGCAAACTTTGGGCTCTGGAAGCAAATATTTTCGAAATTTTGCTGGAAATGGGGATCTTGGGGCTAGTAAACTGAATTTTCATATCAAAACGTTAGGGATACTTTTAATATGAAGGTCATTTGTGCACTGTATCGTCTGTGGCAAAGCAAGCTCAAAATCCTGTATTTTTCTACATTTTGGTTTATAAAAATAAAACCCAAAGAGTATTTATAGTTCCAAGAGAATTGAACTTGAGCTTTGATTAATGTTTACCATTTTTTACCATTTGAATACATATTTTTACCATATTTTGTGTTTAAGATCAACGTTTTTTGGTGTTTTCAAGTTGTGCAAAATCAGAGATTAAACTGTCATATCTTTTTGATAGCGCCATCATTTTTCTTAGTTCCAAAAAGTGGAGCTAGGTCCGATTTTTCAAAATTGAGAATTTAATGTCATAAGAAAGATGACAACTCAAAATGATTTAAGTTTCAAGTTTCAGCTAAATCGGTCAAACCGTTTTGATGTTTTGGGCGATTTTGTATTTCAGAGCCGCCTATACGTTACTGTGTAAAATGAATATGGTTACCATAATTAGACACATTTCCATGTATATCTCCAAAATGAAACGTAATTCAGCCGTGAAATTTAACATGCGTTCTGAGAAAAATATGAGCAATATTTTGGTACCAAAATCTCAAAAAGTTTGAAAAAAAGTTGAGGCAATCGGACCAGGCCCCTTTAAGGCGTCCTCTAGCAGAGCTTATAACATTTTAATATCATAATTGATTTGGTTTAACACTCGCGTTTTTGACTATTTGTTTATTTCATGGAATGACCAAATCATTCATACGTGTAGTCTGTTACACAGGCTACATTTCATATGTATATTGTTGACATATAGTGAAAGTATGCAAGAGAGGCCATAGTCATAGATACTCTGTGAGGCAAGGACGTTTTCATCAATATGTTTTCTTTGACTGGTCTATTCAAAAACTTAACACTTGAATAAATTATGATAAAAGCTCAAAGTTTGAGCAAAGTTGTACATGATTTACTGGATATAAATAGGGTCCTTTTTCTATTCAAAGGTTTTGATATGTTTGAAAACTTAGGGCCTGCGAAGGCTTGCGAACTAAATGAAAGGTTGTGCTTGAAATGGGGGTCTAGGGAGCGGCAGACAAGGCGCGAAAAGGGGGTCTTGAGGGCCGCACATACCCGTTTCACCTTTCTAGGTCAGTGCCTCCCCCCTTCCGGGGGAGAATGTGATCGGAATCTTTAAATTTTTGTCCAATGGCCCTTTTACTTCTTGGTCCATGCCACCCGAAATTCCCCTATGTTTGTAAAAATCACGAGTGACCAGATTAACCATCTCTTACACACATTGACAAGAAGCGTTGTTCACGGTGTTGTGTTGATTTTGATATGTCCGACTAGTGTGAAACGATCATTCTGATTAAGAAACTCCTATGTTGAAATGTTGACAAACATGGAGGATTGATCTTCGCAGTACGAAGTGTCAGTAACTTGTAAGTATGATAAAGCTTACTTTATACAAGTCTCCTGGCAGACTCAGACTTGCCGATTTGTTTTACTGCAATCATATATACTGCAAGAGCAGGCGTCTAAATCCAGACTTATGGATTTTGCTGAGTTTAATGATATGGTTATTAAATTCTAATCAGACAATGATGACAAACACAATCAATGTCTAATCATGATGGAGGTAATATACTATTGTTGCTGGATTTAATTCGTGAACGCGTACTCAAAAATCTTGTGCGTAGACGCGAACACAACAACCTTGAAAATGTACGCTCGCGTCAGAGACCACTGCGTACGCGTTCACGAATTAAATAAACAACAATAACCTCCATGGTGTAATCAATTATCAAATGTAATCAGACAGCTGAAACGAATTTAATTTTAAATATTTTATTATTTAAAGGTGCAATTTATGATTTTGATGTGACAAAAACCTTGTCTGTTTTCTAGATAAATAAGACGAAGAGTACATCATAAATATATACTGAAAATTTCACTTGATTCACACCATTCGTTTCCAAGTTACAAGCTTTTCATCATTTTGAAAATCCCCATAGGCTACTGTGTTGTATAATTAGTTGGGGCCCCGACAATAATTAGAAAATGACACATTTTCTAACTTTTCTCAAAAATGCAAGTACATATGAAAGAATGGTTTGGGGACCGTAACATATACCAGTTGACGGTTCTTATTTGAAGCTAAAAAAAATCAGTTTTGATAGAGGTGACCTTGAGGGTGAAAAGTGGATCATGAATTATCAGAATTAATGCCCTTTTAAAGCTGCAATTCATGATTATGATGTGACAAAAACTTCACCTATTTTCTAGCTAAATAAATTATAAAAAGAAGAGTACAACAGGTACAGTATGCTGAAAATTCACTTGATTGGGACCATTATGATTTAGAGGACCACATGTGGTAGCCATTACAGTTTGACAGTTCTTCCCACTTGGCACTACATCCAGACTGATGGATTCTGCTGGGTCACCCAATGTAAACGTAAAAGTAAACAATGCATTCTCATGGGCTAAAATTAGCCCAATACCTTTTTGCTATTTGTCATCCCGTTTTTGTTGGATCACTCATGATTAATAATATTAAAGACAATGAAGAGTATCTACTTGAGTGTTTGTTGATTGTAAAAATCAAAATGTGTACTTTGATCATGCATTTGTTAATTTTAGATGATTGTTTACATAAAAATGATCATGAATTTTATGTTTTATTAAACTATTTGACTACCATGGCCTATGGCTTAAGCAACCAATAAGTTGTGCAAGAGCACATATCCCACATTTTTCATGATGCAAGTTGTTCAAAATTAGACTTAAAAAATTGGCAAAATTAACCATTGAGTCAATGAAGCCCTGTAAGTCTATATTCATGTTAATCATATGGACTTACAAGTAAGTCTAATAAAAGTGAGTTTGTCTGGTGGGAATGACTGAGGTGCAGGATTGTGTCTTTTGTGTGAATGATGTTTTGTTGTAATGTTTATACAGACGGCGGAGGAATCGAGTGTCATTGATAAGTTTTTAAGTTACAAGTTTTTCAGTATTTTAAAAATCTCCATAGCATAAGCTACTGTGTTGTAATTACTGTCGGGGCCCCAACAAATTAGAAAATGACACCTTTTCTCACTTTTCTCAAAAATGCAAGCATATTTGAAAGAATGGTTTTGAGATTGTAACATATATACCAGTCAAGGATTCTTTTTAGCTAAAAAACTAAATTTTGATAAATTTAGGTGACCTTGAGCATGAAAAGTGGATCATGAAAATAGAAGATGCAGGATGCTGTACCCAACTTGGTCTGAACATCCCCAAGACTGCGGACAACCTCCCCATCTCCTACTCTCCATGTGGGGTTGCGCCGTCACCATGACTCTGAGGATCTGTGTCCTGCACCCCAGAGTGATAACGCTAATGGGTGCTACAACCTACCTATGGATTCAGGCGCCTTTAACCTACACTAACCTACACATGGGATGGAACCAACTATCCTAGACAAAAACCATATGAAATCAAATATACTACCAATTGTAAGCCAACTGACTTGGCTATCCTATCTTAACCAGCTTGGTTGCGAAAGGGAAATGTAAGAGTGAGAAAAGAGGACAGAAAGAATGAAAAAGAAGAGAATAGTGAAGTGAAGGTGGTGAGCATCCATATAGAGGAGAATATGGAGAAAATCCAATTCCAGCAACAAGTGCTGGAACTTGCAAAAGGTAATTTTCAGCTCCTTGCCACTGGGACTATGCCTATACCCTTGAGGTTTAATTGGAACCATATTTTTGTGAAATCAGCCAATTCTGACCATTTTGGACACCATACTTTAAAATCCTTGCTAACAGTATGCGTACATGTAGTAACCTCACTCTGCTTTCTGGTCACACGCTTTATTACAACGCATGACGAATCTTGCATTTTTCCACCAAATTGTGCGAACGTATGCGATAGCACTTGATTTACTCAATAACTGCTTTTTCAGTATCATAAGAGGCACGCCAAGGGCATGTGTGTGATATACTATTATGCACTGAGTTATGAAGCTCCATTGAATTTCATAAAAATCTAGTATTTGGTAGATTTATTCTTATGGATAATGAATCTGAAATAAAACAACTGGTCACCGTGCTCATTTTTGAGATGCAGACATTTCACAAATTTCATATGTTTTTTCCAGAAATCACCTGATTTACAAATTACACGAAGTACACAAAGTATATCTATAGGGAAAACTTAAAAAGCAGGTTAAAATATCGCTACTTGTGTCTTTTCTTTTCTTAAAAGGCATTGAGACATGGTAGCCAAATTTGGGCTTCCGACTGGCTAATGATTTCATGTATCTGATGTAATTAAGACTTACTTTATGCTTATATCATGCTCCTAAATTAACTGATCATTCTACATTTGAAGAAACAATCATAGGTAATGATAAATGTCCTCAAAATAGTGTGATACTGGTGTTTCAATATGGATTTTTTCTTCAGATTGTCTGTGTGCACAAATAGTATTATTAAACAATATAGAGGACCTACCAGACCACTTCCGGTATGGCATAAGCATATGTCATGAATTACACAGCATTATTAGAATTGCAGAATACAGCATTGCTCATATACAATGTACATCCTAAAAGTAAATTGTCATCCTTTTTTCTCTGCATGTCATTATCCTTTTCCTTCCTAAAAAGGAAATCAAAGATCTATTTTCATCTGCCCGATGTCAAAATTACCCTCCATAACTTCAGTTTGGCATAACTTAAAGATTAAGAAATTGGAATAAACTGATCTAGCAATAACATTTTTGTTTGTTTTACAGGACCAACAGGGGTATGATGAACAATAGTAGTTTGCAGAGGGAGTATGTCCAATTATCCAAATAGCAATGACAAATATGGACAGAATGAATAGTCAAGAAGACTGGGTTGCTGTCAAGGAGGAAGCATTCTTCAAAGAACCTGTGAAAACGAAACTAAGATTTATTGTCAACTGGAATGAAATCGAGAGAAAAGTCAATATCACTTGCCATGAAAGTAGGGCTAAAGTTGTGAAAAGAACTCTGAATAGAAATGGTGCTAATATAAAGAAAATAGGTTTGAAGAGAGATGAAGTGCACATGGAGAATGGACTAGGAAGCTGGAGTGGTGTGCTTTCTTTAGGTGAGATAGCATACTCTCATCAACAGATGTGTCTTGTCGAGCCAGAGTTATCCAATCAAATTCTAGAACTTCCCGATGAGCCGCGAGGTATATGGAGTCTGTTGTATTCCGTCGAGATACCGGATGATTTTTGCAATAAATTAGAATGCTACCTCAACGCAGCATCTGAAATTTGCGGTAAGAAACTTCTAACCGAAACGTTGTTCGATAACTTAAGCGACATTGATGATTATTTTGAGAATTACAGCGAGCTACGCCAAAAGGCCTATGAAGCGGACGTCGAGAACGTCAGGCAGAGATTGGAAGAAGCCGAGGCGCTTCGCTTTGATGTGTGCAATATGATGGACATGTTAGGACATTATAAAAGACAGGATGACATTCTTGGTGATCTAGCTGTTGCTAGAGCGGAACTGTTCAATATCCAGCTACAACCGTTTCTGGACATGAGAGAACTGGCTTTCAATAGGCTTTTAGATTTACAAGATAGACTTATGGATGAGTATTTGACGGAGAAAAAGAGGGAAGAATTTGTGGTGGAATACAGTGAGTGGCAGGAGGAGTATGTCCAAGCCATTGAAGCTATTCTGGAGTTACGGATGAGATACTTTAGGCAGTGCCAAGAATTGACACAAGGTCAGTATGAATTTAAGGGGCGCACCATTAGATTTCCAGGGGGGAGCAGGAAGTTTTTAGAAAAAAAATTCCCCCTCCATAAGTAGAAGAAAAAAAAATTCACCCCTGAATATGGAATAGGGGAAAAACCAGTAATTTCCAAGAAAAAAAATTTGCCTCCAAATGGGACGCGGAAAAAAAAATCCACCCCGAACCCAACTTCCTGCTCCCCCTTGGATATCTAATGGTGCGCCCCTAAGGGAGAATGGTCTGATTTAGAGAGAGTTAAAACTTTAAAATTTCATTCAAATTGGTTCAATAGTTTTGAGTTTATGAGCAATTTTTTCTGTGTAAATGAATGATTAACATAATTGGACACAGTTTCATTGTAATTTCTCCAAAGTGGAACATGTTACATCAGTAAAACTTCACATGGGTTATGAGAAAAATAATATGAGCAATATCTTGGTTCTTTGAAAGAAGCTGAAACAATTGGAGCAAGCTCCTTTAAGGAGCAAGCTCCTTTAAGAGTCTTTAAAGAAAATGTGTATAGTATCACTATGGTCATGAGAAAATCAATACTTTTCATTCATATAACCTGTGCACATGATGTATATTACACTTCATAAGATGAGAAACAATTTCATAAAAAATGATTTGTTTGACAGAGATATATATTTGTATTAAAGATTGAACTAGAAACACTGTTTTCAAACCCATTTTTTTGCACAGGCGTAAACAATTAAAATAGGTAAAGAATTGCAATTTTCTCCAATATTCCTCAAAATCATGGAAAACTACTTGTAGGTTATATTACTATAAACATGTTTTATCATTTCAAGTAAAAAATCTAGGCCAGTCCCTTTAAGCACTATGGAATATCATGTTTAATAATTAATCCAGAAGTGATCATCGAGTTCAGCTCTAACACATTTCTTCACCCTCTTTATTTTGCATTTAGATATTTTGATTCATCTAGAGGAGGATAGCCATCGTTTTGGGCAGTCTACCTGGGAGTTATTTGGTGCGGATAGGATCCGGCAATTTGAACAAACATTAGCAGGAGAAAAGATACAATTGAAGCAGGCAAAGCAAGACAAACTCCAGCATCAGCAGGATAAGATACAACAAGAGGTAAGGCCTAAAAAAAATAATTGTTTGATTGGTGTAACATAGAAAAAAAATAGGGTAGGTAGGTCGGACTTTTTTTTTTTAATTTATTTTTTTATTTTTTAAGTCTATACTTCGCATACAAGAACAAAAAAATATACGACACATATACAAAAACCAAGCCTGACAAAAACATTTTTGAATGTCCTGCAAGCCATATTGGGTCCCCAAGAGTCGATTCCCATCAAATTTGGGATTTGGAGGTTTTTTACCACGCTCAAAAAACCAAAAATATTTAGGGTCGGCAGTAAAAATAGGGTCGGTGGGGTTACGCCAATCAAACAATTTTTTTTAGGCCTAATGGACAATCAAAATGTTTTAGCGGTTATTAAATAGGGTTTTTGATTTACATTTGTTATAGTTATTGTTGAGTTTGTAGTTGGTGAGTTTTTATAGTTGAGTTTTATAGTTTAGTTTGTAGTTGGTGAGTTATTTTGTGCTGCATACAACTTACATCTTTTGCTCTTGATCATTGTTCATTGTGCTTCCGTTCCCAGAGTGTCAGAGCTTAATATTTATACTCCATACATCTTGCAGTGCAAACCAAGGTTATGTTTGTGCACCATGCACCATGGTTCTCAACTGTATCCTTTCTCCTGCTTATAAACTAGGTGACAGATTTTGGTGCATGAGTAAGACCAACAGTCTAAAGAAAACATGAAGACCAAAAACCAAACTTTTGGACTAGTTTGAATCAAGAAATCAAACAGCAAGTTTGTGATCATATTTCAACTCCCGTCTTTGACGTAGTTTAAATTTCCTGATTGTAAGATTAATGTATAGTGTTACAATACTAGCTTACTAAAAACATAGCTTTGGTTTCAACAGATACCAAAATATTGATATCACCAAGGTTAGGCATCATATGTGACCCATCATATCGAAAGGTACCTAAAGGGTCCCAAAATGAAAATTGATTTGTTGGTCTCATCTGAAAGATTATATTTTAAGCTTGAAAATGACACCTTGCTTTTAGTTATTGGATGTTCGATCACAAAGTTACATCCAAATTGGTTAAAGGCATCAAGCTGATTCAGAAAACTATAGTTCTGAGAAAATCAAGTTTAAAGTTTCTGTACTGGTAAAACTTGAATGGAGAAAGGATTTGTATCTTGTTTTTTAACAAATTAATCTTATGTTTTGGATGTTGGAGCCTGATTGATATGATAGAGTACACTTCAAAGGTAACGTTTCTGATGAAATTAGAAATTCGACCTTGGATGTGATTTTTGACAATGCTCAGCTTCAATGGCACGTATCTCGTAATTTACTATGCCGGTATTAAGGTACCTTTCGATATGATGGGTCACATATTAATATACCACTACATTGTTTGATTTCTTTACAGTTAGCTATATTGGAAGAAGGCCCAAGTCTGTCCAGTGAGATCCAGAGACTGCAGAATGCAGCCCATGAACTTCACTTGAGAAGATTAGACTTGGATTTGAGTATTCTGACAGATGAGGAAACCATGCTGAAAGCACAACTCAAAGAATTAAAAATTGAAATAGAAGGTAGGATTTTGAGCTGATCTAGTGTTATTTTTTCTCGCAGCAGTTATTAGCTGATATCATATCCAGATCATAATTCATGAACAGGTAGTAGTTTAAACTACATAAAGTAAATACAGTCTTAGTCTAGTTGAGTGATCTCAATTGAGTCCCGTTTTTTTCGAGTCCCGTTTTTGCTTTCGAGTCCCGGATCCCAATTGCCTACTTGAAACCCGAAAAACAGTGCATAAGTTGAGTCGCCAAATTATCATTACCAAAATATTCCAATAATCATTTCACTGGCAGCCATAAGTTGCTAAATGACCTGTGTGCAATATGATGGACATGTTAGGACATTATAAAAGACAGGATGACATTCTTGGTGATCTAGCTGTTGCTAGAGCGGAACTGTTCAATATCC
>JXSR01S001030.1:58411-72268 GCA_000969725.1 Ophiothrix spiculata | reverse complement strand
GAAAAACAGTGCATAAGTTGAGTCGCCAAATTATCATTACCAAAATATTCCAATAATCATTTCACTGGCAGCCATAAGTTGCTAAATGACCTTAACAATTATCAAATATCAAAATCTACTTCCAAAAATAGTCGTAAACTTTATCAAACATGCGATGTCTCTTGCAGGAAGATCGCAAATTTTTCTATGTTTTGTTATAAACATCTCAATCGGTTAACTATTTTTTTGCATTTGTTGAATGTTCGTCAACAGATGGCGATATTCACGGTTATATAACGGTGTTATCATACTTGTCAGACATGCGCAATCGTGATTGTAGTAACCTGTCAAAATGGCGACTCCACGAAGCAGCGAAAATAATATTACCACATTAAACGTAGATTTATGTAAGTTCCCCGATTTAAGTCCCACCCGTAATTTGAATAAAATCTGAGGTAAAAAAATGGGGGGACTATACACGCGTCAGTACGGTATTAAATCAGCCGTTTTTAAGCCTGAAATGTGCCCTACAGTATAGTGCAAAGACTCGAGTGTAACTTTTGGTACTTGTGCACTACTCCTGTGTTTCCGACTGGTGCCTTTTCAACTTACATTTTGAATCTTAAAATATGATTCGAGTCCCGGGTACCCGTTCGAAAATAAAATACGAGTCCCGGGAGTGAAAAAACCCGAAATCTGCAGGCTTACTGCTTTCAAATATAGACCTTTTCAAAATACAATTTTCCCAGAATTTCTGAAGCACATTTTCTTTTTTTCTAACAATTCCCGACAGAGAGAAAACTCGTCTTTAACACAATACTAAGAATGTAAAAGTTCATATTAACGTAACCTGTTCGCATATTAATCTGAACTTGCAATTAGGGTATGAGTCTGAAGAGGCAGTCGTAACTGATTTTAGTGTGATGTCCTCTGAGATGACTCACAGTTTTAAAGCTTACTCAGCAAGCAAATTTCATATGGAAATGTTTCTCTTTCTGTCAGTGAGTCTATGGTACCACCAGCCAAAAGTTGTTAAAAATTTGTGTATCTTATCATGTATGGGTCTGGATATAATAACTTTTCACTTTTATTACACTGAAAATTTGAAAAAATTTCTACTCGCAGATCAGAAAGTTTTGTTGACAAAAAGTGCATATTAATGAGCTTGTAGGTAATTGGGTGAATAAAAGCCCATGTGAATTGATATCCCAAAGATTTCAAATGGATTATAAAAATGGCTATTGAGGGTGCCCCAGGATTTTGTGTGCACACACCTGAAAGCATTTTACAAAGACAGAAGTTCAACAAATTATGCAAAGCAAATATGTGCGGAAATGGGTTGCCTTCCACACAATCACCCTAGTAATAAGTATCAGCTGCAAAAACCTTGCAAACATTTAAAACTTGGAAAAACTGTAGCCTAGGTAGGTTTTATGGTAAGGTTCAAATTTTTGTCCAAGCCTAAAGTGAAACCTTTCTTTTTTAATCAGATGCCCAAGCGCAAGAGGAAGATGAGTTCTATGATGCACTAGACAGCCTTGATATTACATGTGAAGACTTGATAGAGGAAGACTCCAATATGCCACAAGAAGATCCAAAAATCAAGGAATTAAGAAATAAACTTAGCAGGATTGGCAGGAAAAAGGCAAAAATACGAAGCAAGAAGGTAGGAGGTTTTTGTATTCTTTAAACCTTGAAGTATTCAGTGAGCATAAACCAATATGATCATACGGGGAAATAAATTAGTCCATATTTTTCGAAACATAACATTGTACTCAATCTTGCTGAATATTCAAATGAACTTATGTTCAATGTTTGTCCATGTTGTAGCAACAAAATTAGCCAAGAATAATACTAAAATCATGAACGATTCACATTCAAAAAATATTAATACGCAGTGATCATTGCTAGTCTCTTACACAATAAAAGATCACCAGTTCACAATGTCAGAGAATACAAGGGAAATGCTTTGGATCTTGTAACATAGTCTGATTGCTTGCTGCATACTTCAAGATTTATATAGTATAGTTGCAGTGTGTTTATCTATCAATACCCCTTGGCACTGTCAACTATAAAGGTTTACGTGTAAAAGTTTGAGTTGCAAGAAAAGTAAGGGGACAGCCTGCATGCAATAATAATTAATAATAATTATCCCACTTATATAGCGGTCAGCTAGCTGCCTTTTACAATATCCTTGGTATCGATATACCATTAGACAGCGCTACTCGACTATATTCATAGTAATTACCCATATAACGCTCGGGTCGACGAAGCAATGGAGACTAAATGCATTGCCCAAGGGCATAACTCGTTGGCGCTAACGGGGCTCAAACTCACGACCTACTGATTATGAGTCCTGCTCTGTTCCGCTAGACCACACGAGCTCCCCAATGGACATGGTGTCTAATCTCTTTCAAATGATTGTGCTAGACTCTACAAATGCAATACTTTAAAACTGGAAATATTCCCTAGCATTCAGATTGGCTAACTTTGCTGGGATTTTCAATGGCAGCTGAATGGAAATGCTGCTGCCAAGTTTTTAAATAGTTCTGATCCTTGAAAATAAATGTTATGTTCAGAAACAATCAATGAGTTTAAGGTATAAATATTCAAAAAATCTCCAAACCCGTTATTTTTTATTGTCATATGGTGCCTCATAATGGATAGCCATTTATCAACCAATTCCTTGTTAAAAAGTCCGATTACAAGCAATGACCAAGAATCATCAATCTGGCTCAACAGTCAGTCTGTCTTGAATTTGAGTGTCCATTTTGATGAATCAATTTTCATAAATTCTATGCAATTTTTCTTCTTCAGCAACATATTTTAAGTCTGCAAAAGAACAAAGAACTGAAGAAAAAAGCGGAAGTTGACAAGCAGATTGCCCACCACAAGATCAAGCAGGTGAGTATAAGCTGCTAGATCATTTGGCCTTTAAGGCTGGGGTAGACCTTCAAATGGAATAGACCTTTTTTGCACTGTAAGGCTGCGATCACATAGAAGTATACGGTATACAGTATTCGGTATACGCTATTCGATGGCTATATTTTGTACAGGCACGGCGAGCTATACGTTTTTTTGAAGTGCCCTCTTATGTGACCCGGTAGCATCAAATTCACGTGTTCGATTGAATGTGTACGCGTGGCCAAGTGAAATCGTGCACCGTATACCCGGATAGTATAGTTCTATGTGATCGCAGCCTTACTTACAAACTAATTGCATAAACCATATAAAAGTATACATTTTTAGAAGCAGATTTTTATCGAATACGATGGTGATGTCGGTTTTTGACCATAATTGTCAGTTTTGGCAAAAAACGCCAAAAAACATACTTTTTGCCCCCAAATGTTTGGAAAGCGCAATTAAAATTTCATTCATGAAATTTTCAACTTTTTTTTTTTTAATAATCTAGAGACAAATGTTTGGGAAGGTTTTCTCAAATTTTAGATTTTTACCTATTTTTGGCATTTTTTCAAAAAATAAGATAACAAATTTGAGAAAACCCTTCTTAGACATTTGTGTCAAAATATTGTGCAGTTCTTCTTTTTTAAAGACCATTTAATTGGAGTGAGTTTAGCAGTTAATGTTTATCACATCCCAACCCTCATAAAGTTTTTCCTATTGTTGAGTGATTGAGAGATGAATAGATTGAGTAAGGTTGAGTGAATTTTGTCTTTTATGAGTGTGGATGTATATGGAAAGTATAGAAAGGTGAAGAAATTTTTGTATGATAGTTGTTGTTGTGCAAGGGGCAGTTGCAATCTAGCATTTCGACTGTGAGCACAGTTTTGGAGCAGGACAGGGCAAATGTAGATTTTTTTAATTCAAGTATTTTAGTGTGGCGGTATCAGCTTTGCGATCCACTGGTGAGGCTACAGATAACCTACATGTAAAGGCAAGGCAGAAACAGGCCTGCGTAGCATTCTGCAAAATATATTTTAGCAGAGGAAAAGAGGTTATAACTCAGAACCAGAGACGGGTGAAAGCATTTCTTTGTTAGCCGACCAACTATGCTTGAGGCAGCCATAACTTGCAGGACGAAGTAAGTTGATTTTGTTTGTAATGTATTATTTTAAGTATGAAATCGTATCTTCATTAATTAGTAAAGCTTTGTGAAATTTTATCAAATGAAAAAGCCAATGAAGATGTAGAAATTCTGTGAAATTAATTTTCAGTGAATTAGTGCAAAAACAGCAATGATCACTTGAGTGCAGTGAAATGATGTGTCATGTAAAAAAATGATGACATGAGTTTTGTATATTTTAGCAGAGACTGGAATCAAGTCTATGTAAATTTCTTCTTTGATGATGTGAAATTTAAACATTATTCGATGTATACAGTTTGATAGTAAATTATGACTTGAGAAATATTTGTGCATCAAAACTATAGTTGTTAAACGTTAGAAGAGATAGTCGGTCAAATATTATTGTTGTTCTTTGGTATGTGATTTTATGTCAACAGCCATAAAGGTATTACCGTATTACCGTTGTATGATGACCAAAGCTAAAGACAAGAGGCCAAGTCAGAAGTTGTACCATACATGGAGACTTAAGGAGATTGGCTAGTCTAACGCATCATTCCTATTGAAATCTGCAAGACATCAACCTGTGCTTATTACAAGAACTGTTGCAGCGACAGGTTTGGATGAATTGTGCACAAATTAATTATGATGATAATTATGTTATCTGAGCACATTTAAAGGTCAAAGAACTGATGAACTAATGAACAATTCAATCACTTGTAAGAACCAAGTGAAATACATGAAATTAAGAAGTGAGAACTATGAAACTACAAGTTGATATAACTATTACAAGAAAGTCAAGCGCTTTGTATATAATTATTGCACATGTAAATGTATTCACTGAGAATGAAATCTAAAGAAGTGAAATTAAACACCAATGAATATATTTTCCTATACAAATGTTGTACTTGTGTGTTACTGTAAATCTCTTGTCACTACCTGCACACTGCTTTTCAAACCCGTAATCTACGTCAACGTGACAATTTGTTTCTTGGATCCAAAAAGCAAAACAGTTCAAAATTTCACAAGTGCAAATTTTAGTTAAGCTTTCCAGAAGTTTTTGAAGCAAAAAATATAGTTCTTGGAACTTTTTACTAAAATTGACATTTTTGGTCAACAACTGATGTCACCATCATGATCAGGGTAAAATTCCGCTTCTAAAAATGTATACTTTTACATACTTTTTGCAATTAGTTTGAGAAATAGAGTACAAAAACTGTTTATGTTAGTTGAAGGTCTATCCCGGCCTTAATCTGAGGAAAACATGATCAGATACTTGTATGGCCAGTTGTATATCTCAAGTGCACTAAACCACATGGTATAAACAAAAATAACCATGGATGTGAAATCCTTTGTACATATGACATATTTTGCAGCAGTGAAGGTTTTTCCCAGGAGGGGAGGACTTTTTTGAGTCCTCCTGAGTCAGCGAACAATAGGTTGATCCTGCAACTGACACTCTTCAAAAATAGCATTTATTTTGTTTTGAGCTCAGAAGTACCTTAAAGGAGTTATTTGATTTTATTGTTGTTTCAAATAATTCTCGGAAATTTAGAGCCTTGTGTAACACAACTGCGTGTGCATTTTACGCGAATACACAACGCTTTTCAGGCACGCGCGATGTCGCGGCACTGTGGATTACTGATTGGAAACGGTGTTGCGTACTTCCCGATGTCCCGTTCTTGTCACAACTTGTGGATACGCGATGGCTGCATTCAGAAATCATGTTCATGTCTGAAATTTATTTGAAACAATAATAATACGTATGTTTCTTTAAAAACTGGTTGACTTTGACCTCTGAAATGGGATTGTGAGGTCTCATCCTGGGGATGAGGTTGTCATTTGTTTATCTAAATACAGCTGTGCACTAGTGAAAAAAAAACCTGCAGTGCTCACATAAATGTGTCGAACATTAAACTCAGGCCTTGATATTGGTATTCTTTTTCGTACTAGCCAGTCGGACATGTATCTCTCCAAAGTTACCCGCCCGACAAGAAATTTACCTGCCCAAATTTTAACAATTTAAGAAACAAAACATCACTAACCTCTAAAAAAAAAAATCAAATTTGTGTGTTTTTTCACGAAAACTCAGGAAAATGTGTGTGTTTTTAAACTCAGAATTTTTCCTGTCATGTTGGGCAAGTAACTTTCAATTTTTACCCAACCGACACCAAAGTTACCCGACATTGGCTGTCGGGTGGGTACTATTGTCCAGCCCTGATTATAAACTGCATATTATAAACCTTGCCTTACTTCATAACATTTTAACCGTGATGTTCATTGAATCGTTCCAAATAAAAAAGATTCCTTGGGAAGGGTTTTTCAATATATTTATTCTCATTCCATCATAGTAGATGAGCAATATTTAGGTCCAATTTTTTTTCAGAAACGTGATCAACAAGCTGCAGAATTGGAAGGAAAAAAAGACTACTTGCAAGCAGAAAGAAAGAAGACATTGGAGAGATTGCAGAGGTATAAACTGGTGAGTGTTAATTGCATGCGATTGATTTCCAGAAACCAATTTTAACAAGACTTTACATTGAAAAAAATTCATTTCAAAATCTTAGGCTTTATTTTTTAAGTGAATGTCCATACTTTGATCAACACCAACAGCCCCGGATCCAGGGAGGAGCGGATGGGGCGGGCGCCCCCCGTAAAATTGGCAAAATCCTGCAAAATCAGCATAATTTGGTCAATTTTTTGTTATAAAAGTTGAAAAACACACACTCTCCGCCCCCCGTAAAATTCAATCCTAGATCCGCGACTGACCAAATAGGCTGGCCTCTTCACATCATGAATTGATATAGATAATTAAGGGTGTGCATAGCTGAGCTATGAGCATAGCACAACTGCAGGAGACTCACCGCGCGATATATGTTTGACTCGCTCATAAGTATCTATGACGAGCGTGTAAGTGGGATTATGTTTACTTGTGGATGAAGAAAAGCCTCATAATTCCCACCTATTTAAAGTTGATCAAAGTATAATGAGCATCCAAATTATGGCAGCTTAAATGTGATGATCTTCTGGGTTGGCAATGATTATTTTACTTATTTTGTATAAAAATCTTGTTTTAAAAAAAATCTTATGATTCATTTTACCGTTTTATATTTCAGAAATATCCAAGTGCTAAGCTAATCAAACCTCAGCAATACAAGTCAAACAGAGGAAAGCCACTTCCGACTAAATCAAGTCCATCAAAATCACACGAACCACCTGCTTCTAAAAGTCGATCATCTTCAAGTTCAAAGTCAACATCACCTAAGAAATCTCCTGGACGTGTTGGAAAAGCAACCAAGTCTTCCGGAGAAGAGAAGACAAAATCTACTGCAGACAAAAAACATAATAAAGTGAAGTCACCTCCACAAGAGGAGACATCAGTTGCTCCACCACCACCTCCACCCCCTGCTGGATTTACCCCTCCTCCTCCACCTCCACCACCACCACCACCACCACCACCACCAACATTAGTTCCTCCACCACCTCCTCCACACCCTCCACCTGGAGGTGCAATCAAGACATTGGCTAGCAAGGAGCAGATAAAGAAAGTTGAGGCGCCCTCAGCTGGTATTGATATGCAGGCTATTTTGCAGGCGAAGAACAAGTTGCAGTCTAGGCCCAGATCTGATAGTAAAGCTAAGAAGTCTGATCAAGGTGAGTGAGTGCCCATGAAACCGATACAGTGTGCCCTTCAAAAAACCTTACAACCTTTGTGCATAAAAGTTCCCTATTTTACTAGATAGTTAGAAAATATGTAAAGGTGTCAGTTTATAGGCCATGAAATGAACTTTAAGATACCATTGGTTTCATTTCAAACATGTGGCATCGGGGGCTTTGATCTGCGGAGAAACTCGCTTCGCTTGCTAAGATCCATCAAAGAAATCTTAGTGTTTATGTCCATCCATGGATAAATGCCAAGTTATGCCCCGGCATGTATACTGATAATCAGACTTTGCCATGATTATAAATATTGAAGTAATAACACTTTTATATACTGGCAAACTTGAACGTACATCAAATTGAAAGCAAACAAATTTGAAATTTGAACCCTGGACTTTTTGTTGGTTTTAATTTGATGTGTTCAAGTGTGCCAGTGAATAAAAAATAGTACTGATTCTATAAAACGTTGCCGGCTTGTTTTATTTCAAATCCTTGTGCACATTAATGGATGTTTTACTAGTCTAATGCCTTGGTAAGGTGTTGCATATTGGCCATCTTCTAATATTCTTAAAAATTGACGTACCGTAGATGCCTTGTAGAGTCAAAATTGTAAGAAAGACGTAGGTTGCAAGGTCATCACAACCTTGTCATTAATTACTGAAGTCATTAAATTTCCTATAAATCATGACATTTTGAACGCAACAATTGCGTAGAGTAAACAAGCATATCAGATTGCGCAGTATGAAAGACTTCTCTTGTCGTGAAATCGCCGCGTCAAAACAACCAATTAAGATAGGCTACGTGGTGCATTTTTCGTTACCAATGCGAAGTCGCACACGCTCTCATGATACGCATCCTGCAGATTTGATTTGTAGGAAATTGAATGATTCCAATAATAGTGTAATGTCCCGGTTGCCATTGGACAACAATCTTGACTCTGAAAAGCAATTTTTATAATGTTATTTAAATACCTACTGAACGTTTTCTATCTCATATAATCCCTGCAGCTGTAATGATGGATACTCTCAAGTTGATCAGAGATGGTGTCAGACTCCGCAAAACGCAACATCAGAATGACGATTCACCTCTCCCATCCTTGACGAAAACAGAAAACTGGGAAAAGTCCGAATTATATCGCGCTATTGAGAAGGTACGTCAACAAGTTGGCCCTACAGATGACAGTGAGGACAGCGAAGAGGAAGACAGTGATTACTTTAATTAAAGGGGCATTGGACAAATTCAGCAGCATCCCCAAACTTTTCCCCAAACAATTTGAGATTTTTGCATCATTTGAAGCATTAGCAGCAATAATAACAGCATGCAAAGTTTCATTGTCAAATTCAAACCCTATATATCAAAATATGTAGATAATCTTTTATTTTTAATTATCGTTGTCGATAAATACTGCCCTCTATTGTTGAATTTTTAAAATTGGTCTTTTTAGGAGATCTAATGTAAAATCCAAATTTCTTTTGATTTATCTGCAAACTATGATGTGAAAGGAATGTTTTACAAACAAATCTTTGACTCTTTCTTGATATATAGTATCAATAAATATGTTTAGAAAATAACCTCACACCTAAGATCAACAAACAAAATAAAAATTCAAATTTTTGACTTTTCTGAAGGTTTTGATCAAATTTTTGACTTTCTGAAGGTTTTGATCAAAATTTTCCTGATATCTGGTAATTGACCGTTATTTTCTAACATGTGAAGTGTAAATCATCCACAAATAAAATTTCAAAATTTTGTCCGATGCCCCTTAAACAACTGTTAAAACAAGTCATTTTGTGTGGATATATTTAAAGACAATCTGGTGAGATTTTTATACTTATTTTGAATTGTTGTATCAAAAATACTATCATTTATTTGAAATTAATATATTCTTTGAAATATAACATAACATAACATTTTATTGTTTCCACATTTGCAATGATAACAGTATTTACATAAGAGAAAACAACAATGTGGAGGAGGACTGGGAAATAGGCCGAAGGCCTGTCTAGTTCCAGACTCCTTTATTACATACCATTACAAATATTTTGAACCTGTGTTAACTTTGTATTTGTGATGTTCATCTCAAACCAGATGTAAATGCAGCCTCTCGCCATTTTTACTTTATAAGGATTAAAATGACACTTCATTGAACTTCTCCTTGATGTATTTTGACTTGTAGCGCAAAATAAAATTTGGTGCATTTACAGCTATATAGAGATGATTAAACACATTTTATGTCACATACATTGGATATTGAGCTCAAAAATTCAATGTCACATACTCTGTGAGTTTGCTTTATGTGTTTGAGTTATTTGTTTAATGCTGCTTTCATACTCGTGTAGTTTTGTAGCTTTGTCGCTGCATGACGTATATTTTTTGAAAAATCATGTCTCTTCCAGTTGTCGTAGCGGCAAAGCTGCATTTTGCTGAGATAATCGATATCGGCAAAATTTTGTCGCACGACAAGATTTTTACGAGTTGAAATGAATTCAACTTTCAAAGCGACATGAAGCGGCAAAACTGCAAACCTACAAAAGTGTGAAACGAAGCAGACGACAAGGCTACAAAGCGACAAAGCTGCAAAGCTACAAAAGTATGAAAGCAGCATAAGGCTCTTAATAATATGGCTCTTGCAAATATATCCCAGCTATTGACTATCTTCTCTCTCAAGGTTAATCTGTGATGTTCTTTGGCAGACATTTTTGGACCATTCTTTTCAATATGGCCTCAAATGACATGGAAAGTTATAGGCTTCTTGTCCTTGAAATTGAACATGATATTTTTTCCTGGTATGTGTGATTGTACTTTGTAGTATTGTTTTCTCTTGGTGATGTGTAGACCTTCCAAAATAGGCAACAAATTTGCATTTTTAATTCTAGATTTAACACTATAACTTAAAGAAATTGTTGAGTACTGCAAAATAGTAATTTTCTCTAATTCTACATTTTGCAAAAAGTTATAAATATTCATCAATTGGATATCTTGTTAAAATGATTGGAATGAGAAATATTTTTGTTCATATAGGATCAGATTATCATGATTATAAATCTGTAACCATTGTATAAACATTTTCCATGTTCAAATCATGAACAAGTCACACATGTTTCATTATGATATCAAAGAATAACCTGAATATTTCTTGTTAAGGGTGATCAAATAAACAATCCATATTGTGTAGAGTGTGGACTGTCTCATCATGATAGTATTTTAAACTTTTGGTCACCAGTAAAGAGACAATTTCCATCTCAGGTGTGGAATAGCTTCGTGTTATTGGTCTCTGGAAATAAGAAACATGTATACTCTATCAAATTTGAAGTATGCAACAAGCAATCAGTCTCTGTTACGAGATTCATAGCATATCCTTTGTATTTTACAACATTGTCAACTGGTGGTTTTAGTGTTGTGTAAGAGACTAGTAATGATTGATTAGGATTGATTAAGACCAAATCACTGCGTATTAATTAATATCTTTATACATGAATCGTTCATGATTTTGGTATTATTTTGGGGGCTAATTTTGTTGCACATGGACAAATATTGAATACAAATTTAAATATTCAGCAAGATTTGGTAAATGATTATTATTTGAGAAATACAAACTAATTTACTTCCCCGATTGGTTATATTGGTTTATGTGCGTTAATTGGCTGTTTGTTGCATACTTCTAGATTAATAGAGTCTAGGTTCCAATAAGTACAGTGTTTTGATATGACAGGTCACAATTTAACCTGAAGCAGGTATTGAAAGGGACAACATGCATTGCACATTGTGTGTGATGTATTAAACACATGTAAACCCAAGGCACAAATTCACCCCTCCCTTCAAACACATAAACTTATTCAATTTGATCCAATAACGTTTTCCATTTCATGTAGGTGTCAGATCAACCAATTCCTTATCTTCTAGTTATTACCTGTTTGTTCTCATGCAATGTAAAATATGTGAATGATTTGGATCTAAAGTTTGGCACAGGGCTTTAAATGTAATAGGAATCCAATATTTTCTTGTATTGCATGAGAGTAAACAGGGATATCAAATATTATCCTTTAGTGCACACGTTTACGCATTGGTCGTGACGCAAGCGTACACGCCAAGATCATTACGCACACACCCAACCAAGTGCGCGGCATGGCTGTGACTTGGGGCTTTCCATGCTTTGTTTCTAAAGCTTTTATGATTAAATTTCGTTTTTGATGGTAAGTTTACCAACGAGATTACAGAATTCATGTACACTTAAAAGGATAAAATTGTTGCCCCCTGCTTGTTCTTACAAAATACGGGAAATATTTAGGGTCTGGCGCCATATTCCTGTCAGCCTCATGGAATATGGCACCAGACCCTTGATATTTGCCTGTATTTTGTGAACAAGCAGGGGGTAACTAACAGAATTGCATGAGAGTAAACAGGGATATCAAATAGTATTTGAATCAAGTTAATTCAAATGTTCTCTTTTAAGCCTGTTTATTCTAAAATACGTAAGTATCTATAGTGTATCAGCAATTGTGTAATTTTATTCTGGGTTTTAGGATATTATATCGGACGATTTTCATATTGCAATAGGCACTTCAATAAATGCAGTGTATCACCAGTATTATACTTTGGTCATAACTAAAGAGGCGGAAATTGTAAGACTTTTCTTCATCCGCAAGTAAACGTAATCCCACTTACATGTACGCACATGCCATCGATACTAATGCGCGAGTCACACATACGACACACGCTGCGTCTCCTGCAATTGTACTGTGTTCAGCTATGCACAAGCTTACCTGTATGTGAAAAGGTCCACCTATTTGGTATTGATCAAAGTATATTCATTTCAAGACACTTCATATTTTAGTTATTTTACTGCAGTCAAGTTAACTCAAATTAATCAGTTAGGCGTTCGCTTGTGAAGCGGAAGGTCCCGAGTTTGAACCCCGCTGGTGCCAAAAGTTGAGTGTGCTTGAAATTCCCTTTGACAAGGAACTAACTACTAATTGTCTTGTGGAAACCCGTACGAAACTCAGGGAGCTGATCCAGGCAGCAATGGTGTGTATGTGGGCCGATCAAGGCTCAGTGCCCCTAGAGGTTGTCGCAGAATCTGATGCTTGGTGTGGAATGGAGCTTACTTGGGCCACAGTGGTCAGCGAACACCTGTAAAGTGTGCAGAGGCTGCGTGGAATTACAAATCTTGGAGGCATAGCCCACTATAATTCCCCAGTATTTATTCAGTTAAACTGAACGACATCTGGTAATAATTGTAGTTCTGTTATCTGTTTCTGATCAATTGATGAGGGATGACTGAGTCAATGTTGTGTATCACTATAGTTATTCATTTCAACACATTTCATATTTTAGTTCAATGGAATGAAAGTCGGGTAGTATTTGTAATTTTGTTCCTTGTTTACAATTCATACACTCCGCGTGTCACCTAGCCAATCAGAACGCAAGAATATGAAGTACGCGGATTGCAGTGGATTTTCACAATGCACTGCGCTTGTTGCGTTCAAGTTTGCGTGGCGGGCGTTTCGTGCGTATATATGTTTCATGTTTTTGTTGGGTGATTATTAATTTAGTTTAGAGAAGTTTTGAATTTGATGGTCATATTAAAGGCCTTATTTCTTTTCACAAAAGATAAAATGAGACAAAATCAATGCACTTGCGGTAAATTTTGATTGCTGCCCAATGCACTCGGCCCCTACGGGCCTCGTGAATTGGACGCATCAAAATTGACCGCGCGTGCATTGATTTTGTCTCATTTCACTCGCGTATGAAATGTGCATTTATTAACCTATAATCTATAAACAGAGGACTTCAATGAATGAATTGTATCACTAAAATTACAATATTCTTTTCAACACATTTTGTATGTAACTTCATTTGAATGAAATTTTATAGTACAATGGAGCCAACACAGATAACTACTAATCTACTGCTATTCTACAAATATTTTCGACAATACCGACATCTTCAGGTTTACATCTGAAACAAACCAAAACCAATTAAGAGTTTTGAATATCAAACTGATAGATTTTACAAAGATTATAACTAAACTATAGCTACATTAAGGATGAACATGATAAAACAAGTGATAAGAGATCAGAGGAAAACTGACTACATCTTAATCAGTTGTTACCTGTTCAAATGTTTATTCTTTCCCTCGCAGGTGCCAAGACCTTAAAAAAAATGAATGGACAAACAAACAAGCAGGCCCGTAGCCA
>JXSR01S001028.1:36448-46924 GCA_000969725.1 Ophiothrix spiculata | reverse complement strand
TAAGTATGTTTGATTTTCACTTGTCCCTCGGACAAGTGCTCACTTCAATTTCACTTGTCCGGCGCAAATTTTAGTCGTCCCGGACAAGCGGACAAGCGCTTACTTCGAACGTTGCATAGAGCCAATAATTGCATCAGACATGTCATCAAATTCTAGGGCAATAATTTTGAAAACTGCACCTGTGTGAAACACCACTGTATGCTGTACTCTCCTTAAATGGTCGGTTACAAACGTCTTATGTTGGTAATATTTCATTGTTTTGATGTAAACATCATTGTCACTGATTCCTTTGATATATATATTGTGTGTGGTTTAGGTTGCTGTTTAAATTGCTTGGACCAGGGGCATTTTGCAAATAAATGTTGCCCCTGGTTACACTCAGCATATTTCAAAGCTGAATGTGGATAACTATGCTTCATTTTATTCCAAATCTAATATAATTTCTATCTGCCTTCAGAGATATGAAAATTCCTCTTAACTTTCAAGTGAACAATGAAAAATTCAAGATTTTTGTACCGGTATCTCTATTGCCTATACTCAAAATCCTTTCCACTTGATTATGTTACATATTAGACTCAATTCATAATAACCAGAAGTTGAAATTGTATTGTTTTTTGCAGCTTCCATATTTGCTTGGACTAGAGGAATCGCTCATCGTGCCAAACTTGATAATAACACAGCTCTTGCAAATTATGCCAAAGCCTTAGAAGAAAGTTGTATCGAGACTATCGAGTCTGGTCACATGACCAAAGATCTCGCCATCTGCATCAAGGGTATGGCCAAGTAAGTAACTAGACAGAAATGCAAAAATTATAGTTGTCATATCAGTGCAAGAAAGTCATATCTGCAATTGCTACCATATGTTACATTTATTTGACATCGTATCACTAGAATGCAAAAAAAACCTCAAATTGTCTCTGCCATATGTATGTGGTTGTTTAAATGTTTCGTTGGGTGATGGTGTCACTTGAAGAGCCATTTTAAGAGCCACAACCCAAGACTGAACATTATTCAATGTGCAATGCAAATTTATGAAAAAGGCAGCTATTGCAGATATTACTACTTCACTTTCATCTTGTTTAGGCTTTCGCCAAGGAAAGCCAACTTGGTACTTGTTACCAAGTATGCTGAAGGAAGCTCTTGCACTAACTGACCATTGTTCTGCTCCCCACATATAGTGTTTTCATTTATTAAATTACCCTGCGTACGGTACTGCATCGTTTAACTCGAGCGTAACGCGCGCGATCATCGACGCTTCACAAGCACTGGAATTAGGCCAATCACACGCTGTAAATATGAGTGACTTTCACGCAAACAACCATAGCAACAAGCGTCTTTCTCCAAAAACCCCGCCAACGGAGAAATTTAATAATTGAAAATTCTATAATAAGTCTTGAATTGAAAGACAAAATTTATTGTCAAGAAAAATTGTTTTGCCTGCCACACATAATTGTATGACAGATGGACTTCATTGAATATTTTATGTCAATGTAGCTGCTATCCATTATACAAAAATAATATTGTATATTCCCATCCATCATGATACCATATGTGACAGCAAGCACAAGAAATAATCTTTTTTCCTTACTCTTATAGGCTTAAAATTGAATAAGTGAAATCGATAAGTCGGAACAAAATAAAACATTGGAATAGTATAAGCTCTATTAAAAAAAAACAATTATTCAAATTAAAATGAAGAAGATTCAGGTGTATTTGTTCACGTTTTGGTCATCCAACAAACGGTCGCCGACCGCTGTCTGGTAAAATCTGGTAATTGGATGGTATCTGCAGGTCCAAAAGATTGGTTTGACTTTGTTGAATGTTGGTGTTGCCTGGTTGGTCATTGATTGGTGCAGGCTGTTATGTGACCATAACCTATTAAAGACATTGTCAACAAGCCACAACGCCAATTAAAATACTTGCAGTATGCTTTCAGCCCTTCTCAGGCTTATGGACACTGTCTGGTCTCTGCATGGAGACTGTTACCACTGAATTATATTCCTAGTATGATACTAAGCAATATGCGTAATAGCGCGGCACAAACAACTGTATGATTATTATCGGGGAACAATGAGTTCTGATAATGGATCTTGTGTGAACACCGCGCTCGCAATAATGTATTAATTAATACGCACAGGCAATGATATGTCAGAGGTTCCGTTTGACTTCACACAAAGTCCTTACTGGCCTTTTGATTATGTCCGCAATATCATTTTTGTGTTTTATACCTTTATATGTTGTTATGTATATATGATATTGAAATAAACCAGAATCAGAATGTGGAAGCAGTGCCTGGGCTGATCAATATTTGTAGCACATGGCAAAGTAACTAATTGAAATTATGAATTTAACCCATTTTTATCCCAATATGATCAAAGTTAGTACAAATTTAAGAGATTAATAACAAAAAATTGTAGTTATTAATGACAATAGTGCACCATCTTTTAATTTGGCCATTGTTTAAAATTGTTATACTCCCTCAGAAAAGTACCTCGACCCAAATTAAACACCTCTGATTTTAGCACAGATATTATTATCTAATGTAAACCTCGCCGCAAGGTTATGTGACCAGGACCCCAGGGTATTGCTCACAGCATGCATTGATTTTCAACTTGTGTAGTTATATAATAATGTGTGCTTAGGCCATATTAAAAAAACCTTTTGTCTCAAAGCTCCCGCGCGCGTTAGTTTTTTCGTGCGCGTTAGTTTCCCTAAAAATCCAAAAAAACGAATTTTATTCCACCTTTAATTTCTTTTTTTTTCAAAAATCGTGAAAAGCAACTCGCAATCCAAGGCAAAATGTTTCGTCTCGAAGTTGTTTTTGTCTCTAAATTATGTATATTGTGCAATCACATTTATTGTTGAATTAACATCGTCACAATTCTGTTTCTTTGTTTTGTTTCAATATCTTGAGACATTCTACCATAAAGGAGTCGTCAATATGACTTTAAGAATCAATAAAAAAAAAAGAAAAAAGAAAAGAAATAAAATTGCATTCCGCATTAGGTTTTTGGGAGTTGGAGAGCTTTGAGACAAATGTTTTTTTTAATATGGCCTTATCTTCATTAAATAATAAATGCATTACAATTGGTAGATTTTAACGGGTTCGCCGTCCGACGTCGAACCCGTTAAAATCTACCAATTGTTATGAATTCCCGTCGTAAAAGCCTTTCTCAAAAAAAATAAATAAAATAAATGCATTCATATATTGTTATATATTTATGGATTGCAATTGTTTACAATTTCTTGCTTTGTAGTAAAACCATGCATACTTAGAATATCTTGCTATTTTTATGAAAATTGATTTATAATTATGATGTCTACCTCTTAAACTTTGATGTTTCTGTAGAAGTCATTTGGACTAGAATCATATTATTTTCAAAGGTTAGTTGGCAGACACATGTATGTGCAACCTCCTGACCTCTCAAAAAAGCTAATTTTTCATTAATATTTTACAGCAATGTCTATAGGCCTATGGAGAACCAAAGTCTTGAACTTAAATTAAGGATAACAGTAGTAGTACATGAACATTGTCTACAGATTTTTCTGTATATCTAATAAAAATCGAATCATGTTTTACTATTTTTCCAGTGTCCAGCGCTCCGACTACCTCAGTACTTTTGATTTCATCCGAAAGGTTGCAGATAACCTCACAGCAAAACTCAAAACCAGCCATCTATAAATGGAGACGAAATAGGTACAGATAATTATCAACTTGCAGTCGCACTTGCAGCTTAACCACAAAGAAATAAATCTATGAGTAAATTAACACAGAGGCTATAAGTAGTGTAGATGTGAAATCTTAATCATGTATAAAAAGAAAATGTATAATTATCTTGGTTTCAAATTGTCATGGTAGTTGTTATATTGCAATGACATACAAACTTCACAAACAATCTTGACCTTTTCCGTGATTTTTTTTCCAGTTAACATTAAGTCACCAGAGTAATCAGCTATTTTCTTTTCACAAAATGTTTCTTTTATTTGACAATACAAAAATCATAATCAAATAGATTGCTGGTTTAAGTTTGTGCCTATTCACCGTAAATCTTGGAGAGAAATTTTGAATATGTTGCTAAGTAAAGAAAAATTCAACGTAACAACAGCCAACTTTAGTTATATTGTCAGTAAATGTAAAGTTCTCCCCATTTTACAGGACCAGCATTCTTGTGTGTTTGTGATCAAGTGACACAAAATGTTTACATTTATGCATAATGCTTGAACTGGTGTAGTCCATGAAAATATTATTGCTTAAGCAAAAATTGGGTAGTTTCACTAACATTAAAATGCATGGTAAATGCATCAAAAGACTGGAACCATTCGTTATCTAATGAGCGTCTCGTGGCTCTTCATTACGTTACAAAGGGGTTGGAATATTCCCTGTGTAAAAATCCCTATAACTAATGATGCACCATATGCTTACAAAGGCTTTTTATGTCTTGGTAAAATCCATTTCCCTCGTAACTACAATGTCCTTGAAGCTGCAATACATCACTCTACAAAGTTTTAAAAATTTTACATTTTAGTGAAATCACAAGAATTGTTTTTCTGGACAGAAGTTTATTATTCTTTTACCTGATTTTGTATCAATTGTTAGTCTCGAATTTCATATTACTTATTTCCAAAATGGTCGAAATTTTCAGCTGTAAAAGCAGAGAATCCATTTAATCTTAGGGGAGACACGTGGTTCAGATATCTGCACTAGCCGGCACAGTCTATTTCTCACCTAATCTTAAACATATCGATGATAACTCTTACTCTACTATTTCTATGATTTTAAAGCATTAAATTTGGAATGTTCCAGCCAGATGCCCCAAATATGACTTGTTCCCTAAATGTTTTAATGTATGTACTTAAAATAACTTTAGCTTCATCACACACAGCTTTGTTGTGAAATCAAGTGACTACATTTTGTATAATTGAAGTCGTCTAGTCAAAATAACGGCAAGCTGTTGCCGATTAGTTTACGTGTCTCACCTAAACATTCATATAAAAATGCTATGATGAAGATAGTGAAAAGTGCAATTTGTACGTAGAAACGAAAGAACATATCAGGACCTTCCCATCATGCCTTGCTTCCAGTGGGATTTTTTGTACAGAAAATGTTTCGAGCTTTAGTGATGAAACTATCCAAAATTATTATCAGATGTTGTAATCTTGCATTACATGCAAAATTCATCACTAAAGCTTGAAACAATTTCCTGTATGAAAAATTCCCTAAGAAGAAATGCATGATGGGAAGGGCTCGATATCTTCTTTTTGTAAAAACTACATACCAGGGGTTCTCAACTAGTTCTAACAATGGGCCACATAAATGAGAAAAATGTTGGCTAAAGCGCCACATGCATATGTTTTTCAGTGTACTTCTAATGTATTTCTTTGTTTTTTGAGAGAGCAAAAGTGCCAATCTGTAATAGTCAAAGCGCCACATTTGGCGCGTGCGCCACTATTTGAGAATCCCTGCTTTATACTGTAAAATTTACTCTTATTAATATTTACAAACCCACCAAAATGAGCAAATTTATATTCAAGATGTAAGAGTAAAAATAAACAAAAAATGGTAGGTAAAAAGATAACCATTTGTTTAGCCAGTACTTGTGACAACCATGATCACTTTGTGATATATGACAATGAATACTTTCTGAGAAGGAAACACTAGGGAAAGTATAACACCCATTCGTTAGGTTGTGGTTCATGTGAGTATGAATCGGGCAAAAAATATAGTTCACTGTAATTGAAATTGTTTTGTGCTTTTTTAAAATAAACAGTGGGCAAATACATGTAAACGAACACATGAAGGACTTCATTTGAAACATAATTCGTCCAATTTGGCTGCCATATTGCATGTGACTATGCTTCACTTGTTCAAACTGAAGCTTATATATAGTCAGTACAAGTAAAGCTGATTTTTTTTTAAAGGGTATGCTTTTAGCCAATTTTAGTTAATTGTATGACGCATTATGATTTCAGCGAGGCATTTTCAAGTAAAATACTAAAGCATATGGTGTATGTGTGTGTAATATAGCAACTTTGATAAGCAATAATTTACACTAAATATCAATGATCAATTCAGTAACTTTGTCAGGATTATTATGTTTGAAAATTCTTATTTTTTATTTGTGTCTTTTGCAGATAATAAAATCAACAGTATTTCTTAATCTCATGCCAATTTAGAATAGTATATATTTTTCAATTTTCAATTCCATTCCAATTGTTGTAAAGTTTTACTGTGGAGAAGTGTATAGATTTGGGTCTGATTGTAGTTTTGTAATAGATTTATGTGATAACATGGACAGTGTTCAATCTTAGGCAACATGCAATATTGTCATCATTTGTTCAAATTGAATGTCTGTAGATTCATCAACTAAGTGTTCTATGCTCACCAGCAACCACACCCACCACCACCAACAGCAACCACAAAAATTCATTTGATTATAAAGAAATTCAGAAAAGTGGTTGAGAAGATTCCTTTTGTAAAATTTAGACAAAACCTATTTTTGCTGAAAATTTGTAAAAGAAAAATGTTCTTTGACTGAAATTGTTTTAGAGGGGGCACTGTTCATGAGATCAATGTAGGGTGTTTAGTCTTTCAATTTGTGTTAGGTTCAATGTTTTAGTTTGATGTCGTATAATTGTGTTTGATAGTCTGAAATAATACTAGAGTCAGCTATGTATTAAAGACCCTGTCACCCCTTTTTTCAGAAATGGTTTTCACTCTGTAACTCGGCACCGGATAATTAAATTCAAATAAAAGTATACATTTCTAGAAGGGGAGGTGCATACTGAACATGGATGGATGGGCCGTTGCTGATTAACAGTGCAAAAACTATTTCTGAAAACAAAGAGTTGACAGGGCCCTTAAGTGGAAGGCAGCAAGGAAGTTTAGCTAAAATTATATTTAGAACTTGGTTTTTAGATTTGTTCATTTTAAATACTTAATTCTGATCCACATACTTTTATTATACATGTTTCCAAAAATTATGTATGAATTTATATCAAACCAGCTTTAAAGTGAAATATTTTTATAATCTGATAGAACAAGTCACTCTCTCACTACATTTGAAGTGACAGGTCATACCAAATTAGGGCAACCATTTTATACAACTATTGGCCTATTGCACGGTTTCGCCATTTTGGGGAGAGCCTTGACCTGGCTTGCGAGATGAATGGGAACTTACATAATATTACGATTAACAGTTTGATTCCCTCTTTTAAAAACAACTGACCTTGCATGAAGTGAATACATGGTTATGTAACATACTAATTTAATTGACTGTCAGATTGAGGCTCTCCCAAATGGCAAACCATGCAAGTAGTGAATGGTACCAGTTTTGAGAAACATTTGTGTATATTTAAGATCCCTATAAGTATATTTATCATTTCCCTCGCACATCTAACTAGACCTCACAAAAACCTAAACCAGGAAGATGATCTGATATATTTAAGTTTCATTGATGAGATGGTTTGCTTATAGTGACCCTAATTCACAACTACCTTATCACTAAACCAAAATTTCCTCATTTCGGTTAAGGTCAGTAATATGTCTTGGAAAGTGGCTGAAAAATATAACACACTTGAATAATTATTTCTCTTAAATTTCTTTTGTAAAGTTCTTTCGTCTTGTACATGTATGAGAATAATTATAAATTAATTAGTTTTTTATGACAGTCAAAGTCTTCTTAACGTGCCAGATTTACTGGTGGAACAGGGTAAGGAAATAGCAGTTCTAGGCTAGAGCAGGGCAATTAAGCCTACTGGCTTGCTCAGCACGTTGCAACTGCAACCTGATTTGATCCACAGTCAAAATAGAGGCTCACATAAGTTTTATTTTCAATAGATGCTCAGTCTCAGGGTTTCCCCCAAGATCCTGTTTCCTCATACATCTAAATTCACAGTCAATCCCACCATTCATAGATTGTTGCACTCCCAATCTTCAACCCATCAGTCTCTGTTTGTTAAGTTGATATTTGGGTTAATCACTGCTGAGAGTTTGTCTTGATTTTTCTGCCCAGTGTTAAAGCCTGTCCCTTTAAGCATGGTAAACTGTTGCACATAAGATTATGATCAAATTCATCAGAACATGATCATAAAGATATCCTAAGCGCTTCTGCGAAATCAAGTAACTTTATGAATTTCTAAGGTATAACTTATTCCAGAGGCCTGTATTTTAATTAAATCACAGTTATTGTATTGGTTTTTATACACGCAGTAGTAAAGATGTATATTTATGTATCAATCAGCGAATCAAAAGTTTACAAAGGTGCAAATCAACCAGTGTGTGTATATCTTGATAGTGTTGGACATTTTTTACATCGAAAAGTAGTTCATGAAGCTATGTAAGTTATATGTTTTAAATGAAATTACTGATGTAATTTTTTATCGAGAATATGTTTGATTTTTGTTATACATTGCAATAGGAGCATTTTATTGGTAGCATTGACAAAATGGGAAGCAGTGGGCATGAATGCATTTCATTGGCGATGCAATTTCTTGAACGATTCCAATCTTTTGCACAGGTTTTCCTTGAGGTACCAAGCTCGGCTTGTATCCTGCAGGTAAAATGGGTAAATTTAGATCTTTACAGAGAGCCTTCTTGGAAAGTAGTGCTAGACACTGATAAGGCTGCTTGGGTTTTGCTATTGCTGGTCCTTAACAAAAAACCAAATCGCAATGGATTTGTGTGTGTGTGTGTGTGTTTTCTAGAAAGAGAAATGTCCAATGCTTAATACGCAGTAAGCTAACTCATAAATTTCAAAATCAATTTTCAATCAAAAATCATCTTAAGTACTCAAATCCCAATTTGTGTGGATTTCATTGACTGTACAACTTATGGGGCCGCTTCAAAACTCAACCGGCAGTTGCCTGCCGGTTCTGGGCGGAATTGTTTATTCTGGTTGAACCACATGTGAGTCAATTTCATTCCAACAAACAGTAAATTTATGTTTAAAATAGTAAATATTGTTTTACTGTGTTTTGATGCAGTAGGATTGCTTACTGGTTGTTATTCAGTATCGAAGTGATAACGTAACTCACCCAGTAACTGGATCACCTGACAACAGTTAGTGCAATACTTTTGTGTGGCGATCAATTCGATCGTAGTTCCAAACAAGAAAGCGTGATCCAGTTGTCTGGGTGATAATCAGATTACTTGTAACACTTCGATACTGAACTCCTCTTTGCAGATATCACATTCCAGGCATTAAATCTTATGTATTCTTTGATAGGTGAATATAGATGAGGCGTGCAGTACTTGTTTTGCATAAAAAAAGTATAATGACAGCTATAGATATGATTTTATTAAAATCAATGGCCTGTATTCCAGAAAGTTGTTTAGGTTAACCATAGTTTTAATATCTCTTCAACTGTTTCGCTTGAAAGCTGCAATGGTACATATCATTCCTGGACAGTTTGTGTTGAGTTAAAACTGCGGTTTAGCTAAACACCTTTCTGGAATACGGGCCAATATGTTTAAATATCCATATTTTTTTATTGAACAGTACAAATTTAGTTCATAATTATGCTTGTAATAGTTGTCGTTATAGATAGATTTTTTAATTTAATTTTAACAAATGCTAAATTACCATTGATTTTTGTAACAGTAAACTTATGTCTGTATAATTCAGTTTCAAAAGGTTTCAAGTTCCATGACAAAATTCCAAAGCAATGTCAATGCAATTTTAACCAGTGATGTATATCATCATCTTCATACAGTGTTTTTATACTGCTTGTTTGTATGGAGTTTATATTTTTAAACATTTGAATTTGTGTAAAATACCACTATTGATGATGTTGAAAATACTATTATTTATGATATATGTTGCAAACTGACATTTGCTGAAATTTAATATTAATAAATTATCAATGGTCCTTGTCTTTGAAACTCTTTTTCCTTAGTTATTTATCTATATTACTAGTAGTTATTAATTATGTTTTATTTTCCTTTCTAATTTATAAATATGGGTTTTGAAAAAGATCAGATGGTCAGTGAATCACTGACTGGCATTTATGTTTGGTGGTCCAGTGTAAAAATATAATTTACTGCATTAACCTATTCTCAAAAACAATATAAGTTCAGTATTGATTTCCAGGTCCTCTTTCTAAGCTACAAATTGCTTGAATTGGCGCAAGTTATAGTAGGCACACTGTTTCGAGACGCCTCGGGTAAATATTTTTAGCCATTACCGACATACACTGAATACATTTAGAGCTATTTGGTATACTCTATTATATACACTCCCGGTCAAAAGTCTTTGCGCACCTGTTACATCAGACAAAATAGCCTTGTTTATATCAAATTATCCAATATTTTCGTTAAAATCCTGTTTGTGTACATGCTATATTTTTCTAACATTGATAAATCAGCCCATCTTGCGATTTTTGACCTTCCGTAACCACTGGAATTTATAATTTTCTAAACCGTCTCAAAACCCCACGTAAATTTCCCATAGAGTTGAACCTACTTAATTATTCATAAGC
>JXSR01S001028.1:23555-35783 GCA_000969725.1 Ophiothrix spiculata | reverse complement strand
TGTTTTTAATAGTTATATATAAATTATTTATAACCATCAATCAAATTTTGTGGTTCACTGCGGCGTTGACGGCTCACTGATCTCGAAACAACAGTAACTCGTAATTAGCCTTTTTGAGGTATGGCCAGGCCCCTGACACTTTAGAGCTCCATTACTTTATGTAATTTTAATGCGAGGAAAACGAAAGGTTAAAGAAACAATCAGAAAAACCATGGGTCCAAATCGGAGCCACGGTTCAGTGATCAAAAATTTTCAAGATGTTGGTGATGGCAGTATTACCGAATATTTAACTGTGCGCAAACTTAATTCGTAGGCCTCATTCTAAACGTAAAATTCATAAAATTTTGTGTTAAACACCAAAGCAATTGATTCAAAAATTATAAGTCGGTCTACATCTCTTCTTCATACAACTTTCCCGTTGTTATTATTGTAATGTATAACTTTTAAGGTTGATCAAAGATTGTCGTGGCATTTCGTATAAAGATAATTATTCAACCCTTGAATAGCAACTGCCTGTCATATCAGTTCAATGGAACTCACAATTCGGATACGTATCCGAATTTGGATACTCCGTATCAAAACTCTGATACCAGTATCTGAATTTTGATTAAAAACAGCTGAAACGGGATATAAGCTGAAATGAATATTCGCCGCGCACCATACCGGTATGTATAAAAGTCAACAACATTTTCATCATTTGTCATCTAAATTCTAAGAAAGCATTGGCCAAATTATTTTGCCTTCTGTGGTAAGGAGCTATCAGGACATGTTTCGAAGCTGTCCTGCTGGAATTGCACAGATGGAAATGACATTTCAACAGATACATTTATCATAAATGCAAGAAAGATGTTCTACATGTGCTTGCGCTATCGATTTGTTTCCTGCGCCTATGCGCCACGATAGGCATATCAGAATTTGGATACCCCTCCATATCCTCGTTCTGATACGGGTATCACAATTTGGATACGAAATGTCTGTGGGTGTCCGAATTCAGATATGTATCCGAATTGTGAGTTCCCCCGAACTGATATTGTCCGAGAGAATAAGTTGGGTGAGGGTTCGAATCCCGGCAAGGCCCTGATGTTTGGGGTACATTTCGCTAGTCCGACAATGCGCTAGTCCGACACTGCGCTAGTCCGAAAATGAAATACATGGCGCTAGTCCGAAAATGAAATACACGGCGCTAGTCTGAATCTGAAAAACACTGCGCTAGTCCGACATAAATGTCGGACTAGCGCAGTGGTTTTCATTTTCGGACTAGCGCAGTGGATTTCTGTTTGAAATACACACAATACATTTTTGTCGGACTAGCGCATTGGTTTTCAGATTCGGACTAGTGCAGTGTTTTTCAAATTCGGACTAGCGCAGTGTATGTCATTTTCGGACTAGCGCAGTGTATTTTCATTTAAAAATTTGGACTAGCGCAGTGGTTTTCATTGTCGGACTGACGCATTGTATTTTCGGACTAGCGCAGTGGTTTTCATTTTCGGACTAGCGCACCTCTAAGGTATAGGAAAAGTGTGTAGTCGGACTAGCGCAGTGTCGGACTAGCGCATTGTCGGACTAGCGCATTGTCGAACTAGCGGGTGCACCCCGATGTTTGGGAAAAGGAATTTTTAATTTAAAATTAAATTGATGTCTCCATATTTATAGAGGCCTTGCATGCTTTTATCGATTGTTACCAAACAAAGGATTTGGACTGATGACCTTTCCCGTAAATATGGCGTACCGCAGTCCATTCAACAAAATACTATAATTTACCTACTGACACATGTGGATAAGATTTCAATGAGATGTCTCATATAATGACTAAGCATTAACATGTACAATGCACACACACACGTCTGTGAGTAATTGTTCCAGGTCAATGGGTACCTATTATTTTGTTCTGCATGCTTCCTCCTCGACAGCAAAAAAATAGGTCGCATGACTGTTGATGTGTTTTTACATCATAACGGCGCCAAATATTGACCGATTACAACACTTTAAAAAGTTTCAAGTAGATTGATATTTTCTTCATGGAATCAAAAGCGAACTCTGCCAATTTATAGTTTTGAACATATAAAATGAGGGCCTCCTTGCACCCCAAGTATAGACCAAAATAGCACAAATCATATACCTCCAATGTTAAAACATGGATTATTTTAGTCTGGGACAATAGTGTTCTAACTTCATAACGACAACGTTTCTCAACCGAATTGATCAAGATTTCAGGGGAATGGTTGCAAATATACGTTGTTTGGAACTGAGGGCAAGCTAAGAAAAAATAATGGGTTTTTTTTCTTATGTCATGCGAAAGAAAAAAAAGACCTATTTTGTCTATACGTTATATCATTGGGTTACTTTGAGCATAGGCAGAAGAGACCACTTTCCCATATGTGGTGCATTTTTTTTATTGATGGGACAATATAAAGTGCTTGTTAATGGATACACTTCTATTGAATGCGTTTGAGCAACGAGATATTTGAGCAATCCGCCATATTCACGGTATTCTACGTCACATGCAGGGCCTCTATAAAAATCTTGGAAAATAAATTAAACCACCGCAAATTTCAATATCATACTGCCCTTTTTAACACCTGGAACGCAGAAATTGAAAAAATAATTTTTAACAAAGTGTCACCTCCTATATTCATCCTCTTTGGTATGGCTGACATTGCACACTCGGTAGACATCTTTTGTGTTTCCCGGGTTTTACCCAAACCAAAGTACACCCTCTCCTATTGTTATCTTAATTACATGTGGTGTATCCCATTTGGAATAGCGTCCTCTCCTTTTGTGACAGTAATTCTTCTAAAAATATGTATCACCTCGCATTAGCGTCAAGTGAATTGTTTCTATATATGGTCATCTTTTTTGAGGTGAGGCCCATTTGCGTTTCATCTCACTCACTTCATCCATACCGCACTCCTTCCTGGTCATCGTTGATTAGAGTTGATAAATACCTTTATTTGGCTAATATTTTTGATTGATTTTATAGACTAATAGATTATCTTCAAAATCATACCAAAATTATGACATATCATACGATTATTTTAAAGTTGTGACGAAATTTGATGCACAATGTACATATCTCATCCACACCAACCACATTTATCCCTTTTTCATCTCTAGGCTAAACTAGCTCATTGACTTTTAACTTGTTAAAAGCGTTAATTAACAACTTTATTCGGGTTAATTCCAACTTGTTTTTGATAAACAATAACTAGCCTTTAAAATCATATAAGATTGGTGACGCTTCAACGGATTTTGAAGGAGATATGACAGAACAATTATTCATGCACAATTTTCATGATGCCTCAACCTCACCCTCAACCTCACTCAACTCCACCCCTGGCTAGGTAGCTTTAACGGGTCATTAAGCTTAATTAATCACTTCATTTGGATTTTATTCTTAATTTCTTGAAAGTCAAATAAATTATCTTTAAAATCATACCAAAATTATGACATTTCATTTAATTGTTGAAAAGATATGACAACAATTGATGCATAAATCACTCTCCATGTAACAAATCCACCTTTTATGGGTGCCCACATTAAAAAAGATGACCATATACTATTAAAGTTTTACAAGTATTTTTTCACAATCAATCAGATCACCGATCAACCACCCCAGTATCATGTTTGTGGTGAACCTGAATTTCATGGCCTGGTACGTATTTCGTACAATTTCTTGTAAAAAGGCTCTGCAGTTTCAGAAAATTCGATGACATCTTTCGTAAGAGATGACTTAGGCGGCGGATCAGTAGCTGCTTGAAATTCAGTGCTCGCAAAAGCTGCCGAAAAATATTCCATCAGTTGGTTTTCTTCCATCACCATTTTCGATGCCATCCAATTTCTCTTGACGCATGCATCCCCAGCTTCCCTTGACAGAAGATCTCTGCTGAATGGAATCCCGACTCTTTCGCAGTATTGCTTCAAAATTGACTCGGGATGGTTTTGCAAATCATCAGCATCTACTACTATCGGATCCCCTTTGATTTCACCGATTTCTTGCAGATGGTTGATCAACTGAAGCAATGCACCAAAACCAAATGCTGGAAACATCTTCCATATTGGCAATTCTGTCATATTCATCTGGTCGTCTGAAGTGTCAGGAGGAAGCATTTTTGCAAAAACTTTTCGTTGAGAAATGGCTACTTTTAGCGGGTTACGTGTCATAAAAGTATGGATAAAACCTTGCGGTAGGTACTCATATTTGCCATGTATACCAGTGATGAGATCTTTAACAAACACCAACTTCTTTCTGGAAAATCACCTTCTAGGGTATCTTTAACCCATTGGAAGGTACAAAGATTGTCATCCCAAAGATTATATCCACTTAATGGATCAGCCTCATTTTGAAACTTTTCAAGAACTCCAGTTTCTTTAAAGTATTTGACAGTTTCATTATCTTTATGTTTAGTTCCCAACAGAATACATTCTGGGCCTATGAAGGTAGCGCCGTTATATGGCTCATTAATGATTTGGGCACCGTCGACAAAACTCATACACTTTTCGAAGACAGTAGACAGAGATCGTGCCATGCCCCAATGTATAACTCGCAATGGTGGATTTGGTTTTGAATCGGTGCTGTCAGCCATTATTTCCAGAAAAATGATGTAACTACTCGGTGCAGAAAGCAAACCTGTTGGTCAAAAGTTTAAAAAGAATTAACACTTTAAGAGGGCAGTGTAATTTCACATGTTCGTAGTCATAGTCGTAACAGGGGTTGGTCGCCAGGGGAGGGGACACAGCCCCAACATTTCCTCTGATGCAATTTCTACCTTGCATTCGGTGAGAAAATAAAAAATCTGAGGGCTCAGTGGTAAAAAATGAGGGTTTTTGGCATTCGGTGAGCGAAATGGGACATTCGGTGCATAGAGAAAAAAATATACACATTTATGGGGTCTTTGGGTGAGAGCACATGCAATTGTAAAAAAAATTAGGGTATTTGGGGGACAGCGACGGTGAAAAATTGGGTCTTTTGAGCCTTATATACCCGTCGCCTCTGGGTGTGCACATAGATTTTCAATACCGGTAACGACTGATACAAAATGTGATGAAGACACAAAATTAACATTCAATTAAATACTCCACGGGTGTTTAACGACCTTTTGTTAAATTATTAACACTTAGCATTACGATGTGACAGAAAAAGAACAACGGGACGTTATTTTGAATTTACTTCAAACCGTGGGTAGACACCCTGGAAAAATCGAGTACAAAAAAACAGTACAACATTCCTGATGTGCACATTTGGAACAGTTTTAGTACAAATATAGTACAGATTTGTGTACTAGAAATGTACTCAAATTGTACTTAAATGATGTTCCAAATGTGCACCTTAGGAATGTTGTACTCGATTTTTACTGGGGCACCAGGTCTACATCGACCACATAATGTGGGTTATTAAACATTTATCTGAGGTAAAATGGTGGCTTTTGTGTGTGATATGACGTGGTACCTGGAAAGTTCGCTCACAATCTTGGCCAAAAATACTTGGGACACTTTAATGATAATGATATTGTTATGAGTACAATAGAGCGTTGGTTCAAAGTTTACGAGGACTCTGTTTCACTTCCTCCCTGTCCAAGGACCTCACTTCCCACCATCCAATGTTGCGAAAACACATGTTGCTTTAACAACATTGCACAGGGAAACTCATCTACGGCAACAATTAAAATTGCTGTTAGAGCAAGGTATAATAATAGTAACAGTAAATAAAACAAAGGTAGACTCGAAGAATAAAATATGCTATTTAGCAGCCTTTTGGCGGCCATTTTGAATTTGAAACATGCATACAACATGGTTTTAAGCCGAATGTGTTGTTTAGTGCCCCACAAGTCATTTCTCAATGATAACTTTGGGTATTTTGTGTTTTACTAGTTGCTTAAGGTCGTTTTAATGAAAATATACTATTTTGGCTGCCATTTTCGCGGCCATCTTGAATTTTGAGACTAAGCTACTCCCTCGAATTTCCTAGCATGGCATTTCATATACCTGAGACATTGACTAATTCAAAAAACATTGCTAGAATTTTTACCCTTTTAGGAAAGCAAAATCTCTTCTGGCCCAAGGACTATAATATGACATCTTCAAAACCTTTTAAGATGTCATAAACCACCGGGAACCATTCCACGTTCACCACAAGTCTCAAAATCGTTGATTTTCATAGAAAATTCCATATAATGCTTCTTTTTTTATCAACAGCAAAACATTTCACATGCATTATATTGGAAAATAAAAATGTCCATACCCCGTTTGCATTATTTTGGTCTGATAAGTACTCAGGATTAGGTATAGGCCTATACTATAATTTATTAGAATACAACCACTGTACAACCATAACAACATGTACATTTTTTTGTGAACACTTTACTTTACTGGTGAAGAATAGCTATGGGTATATAGTTCATTGACACTAACAATTTATTTCTTATCACAATTCATATATTGGTTGTCTAATTTGGGAATGTATACATTGATAAGCTCTATATTTGGAAATATAAAATGCTCGGCCAAAGATGAGAGAGAGAGGGTGTGCTTCCCTGTATGTCGTGTCACAGTTTGGGGTGTATTTAGGCAATTGTGGTATAGAGTGTGGTAGAGTTTCTTGAGACCTGGAATTTTCCGTGTTCCCGGCAGAGTCACACAAAAGTCAGTTTTCAGAAGTAAGCTCTATTATAGATTGCAAAGAAGTTAAGACATTCATGAGCTGATTAATGCATTTTGTCCTGTTTTCTCTATAATTTCTGCTTTTGCAAATCTACATTCTGTGTTTCTTTCTCACTGAACACCCCATATACAGCATACAGGTACACCCCAACAAAGGAATTTACACACATCCTTGCCCCAGCTGTGGCATGTTTTGCGGCTTACCCTATAGGGCCTACTCATCTTTCGGCGTTTTCATCATGTTCATACAACTGGAGAGTCGAAGAGGTTTGTACCCGGGGGTTTGTAACACCGTGACCCCCTCCCCCTTATCAGACGAGGGTTAAAAAAGAAGCCGCTTATCAAAGGTCTATTTGACAATCAAAGATTCGCAGTGCAAACACACCCTCCCATTCTGTGCTTTATTGTGGCCCATTCTTAAAACAGTCATATCGGTTCAGCCTAACACCACCACAAGACTCCTTTCGTATCATCGTGACGGTAAGTACATGCTATATTGTATAATATCTGTGTTAAGCCTACAGAGAACAGGCCTCTTAATGATAGTACAGAGATTCAAGCACGTTTGACAAGAATTTAATTGTTCCATGGTTCAGAAGTCATGTTATGTTGTTCTTGTGGTGTACAATTTCACCATAGTTTATTATAGTGATTCTGAAAGACCACTTTGGCTTTAAACTTTTCACATAGTGTAATTTTACCATCTTGTAAAACGTGTCTATGATCTCAAGGAGAGATTACCTTACCATGAAAATGTCTAGTCTATATTAAAACAATGATAGAAAATACTATTCACCATTGCACCATATACACCGAGGAAGTAGTGACGTCATATTTGTGATAATTAGCCTAATACGTACGATCTGGTTCCAAACAAATATATGTATTAACACAATACACGTATGTACATATAAAAATCAGACCATCTTTACATCATCGATTTTTGTTCACAAACTGAAAACAATAGTGAAAGGAGTGACCTTCAATAACACATTACTGTGGTTTATGCTTATTTTTAAATTTATTTTTAATTTGAATTTCAAAAGTACTAAAACTGATGATGTAAAATGAAAATTATTCCCAATAGACTTAACGTGTGGTAAAAATGACCACCACATTTGTTTTGAACCAGATCGCAGGTTGGGCTAATTATCATAAATATGACGTCACTACTTCCACGGGGTATTTGCGGGGAGAGCTGCGATTTAACTATTTATTATGTTACATAACGATGTATTCACTTCATGCAATTTCAGTGGTTTTTGAAAGAGTGAATCAAACTGTTAATCATGTTAATCGTAATATTATGTAAAAGTTTCCACTCATTTTGCAAGCCAGGTCGAGGCTCTCCCCAAAATGACGAAACCGTGTAATAGAGGGGAGCGTGGCCGAGCGGTTAGAGCACGGGTCTCGTAATACAGAGGTTGTGGGTTCGAGCCCGGGGTTTACGTCTCCTTGTTCCCTTGGTCAAGAAACTTTACTCTAATTGCTCCGTGGTTCGGACAGCCACGTTAAGCCGTGGGTCTCCTGTGCGAATGCCCCTTGCATACAGTGTATATCTGATGAGTCTATACTATAAAGTGTTAAAAATGAAGCGCCCCCTTTCACCCATGACTTTTTTTTTTAGCTTATTTGGTTTGTTTTGGGTAGATATTAATGTCCTCCGAATGATTTGGCGTAAATATGTTTGCTTTTTCTGTTATGGCCATTTGTTGAATTTAATTAATTTCGGGATCCCGAATTTTATTCAACATGTATCGAAAGCATGCATGTGTATGGGTTTTTATTTTGTCCATTTTTCTGTGGCAAAACCATTTTTAGACAAAATACAGTTGAAAACGCTTTTAGATAGTCACATTCCTTCACTGTAGTCTGTTTTTACTGTAAACCATTTTTATCAAAATCTGAGAGTATTGCTTTAACTACGTCAGTAAACACTTGAAAATATGTAGTTCACGGTTGCAAAAATATGATGTGAAGTTTTTAGAATGAAAATGTTCATTCAGAATGACAGTTAAAAGTTTAGGAGAGACTAACCATTTTTTTTCATGACCCCTCCCCTGTCTATCCGAGAGCTTAAAATTTTACGACCTCCTGCCAACACAACCCGTTATTTTTATGACTCCCTCCCCGCAACACATGTTGAAAGAATGGGATCAAAAATGAAATTTGACATTGAATATCGCTTGGGGATACTTTTTAGTTTGTTCTGACAATTGTTGCAGGGGGAGTCTGAGGGGCATCCCCTCAGCTTTAAACTTTTTTTAAATATGACACAACATGGTGCGATTTAGTGCATACTCAGCCATGATTTATGACATTTGTCTTGAAACCAGATTACTTTGTGATCCCCTACTTTTGATTAAATAATTTTACCACCCCCTATTTTCATGTCAAAAAATCTATGACCCCCTAATATATTTGGGACCCACCCCCTTCCGAAGAAAATGCCAGCCCTCTTACTCCAAATGTCTAATAGAGGACAAGGTCTTTAAATTTGTACAGATAAAAACTGTTTTGCTAATATTTTCTTTTTGTATTTTTAAATCATCAGGTTTGCATTTTTTAACGAGAGGTTGCATAATTTTCCGGGATATAATGGCTGACAACACTGAATCCAAGCTGAATCCACCATTGCGGGTTATACATTGGGGCATGGCTCGATCTCTATCGACTGTTTTTGAAAAGTGTATGAGTTTTGTGGATGGTGCTCAAATCATTAATGAGCCATTCCACTGCGCCAGTATGCTCGGACCAGAAGGCGTACTTGGAAGTCAAAACAAAGATAGTGAAACTGCTAAAAAGGTTGAAGAAAGTTCCGGTCTTGTTAGCAAACTTCAGAATGAGACTAATCCGCTGAGTGGATACAATCTTTGGGATGATAATCTTTGTACCTTCCAATGGGTTAAAGACACATTAGAAGGCGATCTTCCGGGAAAGAAGTGTGTGTTTGTTAAGGATCTCATCACTGGTATACATGGCAAACACGATTACCTGCCACAAGGGTTCGTTCATACTTTCATGATACGTAATCCACTGAAAGTGGCCATTTCTCAAAGGAAAAGTTTTGCAAAAATGCTTCCTCCTGACACCCCAATAGATCAGATGAATTTTGCGGAATTGCCTATGTGGAAGATGTTCCCGCCAACCAGTTATGCTGTGATGCTTCAGTTGATCAACCATCTAAAGGAAAGTGGTCAACTAAAAGGAATCCCGATAATAATTGATGCTGATGATTTGCAAAACCATCCCGAATCAATTCTGAAGCAATACTGCGAAAAAGTCGGGATTCCATTCAGCAGAGATCTCCTGTCATGGGAAGCTGGGGATGCATGCGTCAAGAGAAATTGGATGGCGTCGAAAATGGTGATGGGAGGAAACCAACTGGCGCAGTATTTTGCGGCAGCTTTTGCAAGCACGGAGTTTCTCACAGCCACTGACCCACCACCCAAGACATCTCTTACAAAAGATGTCATCGAATTTGCTGAAACTGCAGAGCCTTTTTACAAGAAATTGTATGAAATGCGTATCAGGCCATAATATAATATAAAAAAACTCAAGATAAAGAAACTTAACAGTCTGGCAGAACCTGGTGGTGATGTGAAATATTCGTTCATACATAGTTTTGTAGTTTTTGACTGATTCTGTCTGATAGCTCACTCACCCTATCAAGAAAACTTCACACTAACGGGAAGCGACATTCGCTTTAATAACGAATTTCACGACATACGCTACACTTCAAATTAAAGTAGAGCGAAGATCGCTCCCAATATTCTTGGGTTTGTATATTCAATAATCATAGCACTACAATATGAGCGAGTGACATTCGCTTTCATCGCACAATATTAAAGTGCGACATTCGCTCTCTGTTCTAGCGAATAAGTCAGAGCGAATGTCACTCAGCCAAGCGAATGTATTTGGACGCCAAGCCTTAGCACCACACTGAAATATACGCATTTTCATATATTTTATGGATATATACCACTGAAGCTTTGACACTGATGTAAATTACAATTAAATGTTTGACACAACCAATTCGATGTATCCACATCATAATGTATGTAAATATCTTTTTGTGATGGACACTTTGATCAACTGTTTACAAAGAAACATGGTTTTCGCCCCAAACTCAGAGTCTAAAGGGAATGAATTTAGCTGAATTTCTCCGAAGCCGAACAAAAAAAAAACTTTTTGGGGAGGGTGTCAGCAATACTCGGCATGGATCGGAACATGACTCTGTCGTTACCATGGTTCTGATGGTTACCTTTACCAAGTAGTATACGTGCTGACACTCTTTGACAAAACATATACAATTTTGCTACGTTTAACTAAGTATCTTTTAACATGGTTGGAAAATACTGCGGCAGCATAAGTGGCTTTTCTGAGCACTGATTTGTATCATGTATTTTGAGTCAAGCTGTCTTCAACATTTGTTCAAGGCCCGCGTCAATGTATCTGATATTGACTCATCACTCATAACACCTTATGTTATTTTGGACGTATGAAGTTGATGCATTAAAAATTCCAAAGATATGATGAAAATGTATATTTAAGATATGATTTCTTGAAGCCATTGTATCTTAGACACTAATGAAAGAGCTGATTTATATATGACATCCGTTAAAAGTACATTAACACTATGAAAATGCTCAAGGCATCCGGTATGTACAAAGCCCCAGAAGGCAATCTGTTCCCACAGATAACATAATCGGTTCCCACAGTTTGCAATCTGTTTCCACAGTTTGCAATATGTTCCCTTTGTTTTCTATCTGTTCCCACAGATTACATACCGTAATCTGTTCCCAAAGTTTGCAATCCGTTCCCACAGATTGCAAACTGATACCCTAAACAGTAAACCTTTTGGACCCAGCCCTTTTGCCAAACAAAATTGTGATAACAAAAAGACCTTTTTGGCTAATCAGGAAGGAGCAGTGTCTAAAAAACTCTTTAAAACCTTTAATACCCCATGATTCCAATGGATTAAAATTTCCAGTTTTCACTCCGTTCCCACAGATTACAAACTGTGATACGTTCCCACAGATTGTAAACTGTGGCCACAGATTACAATTTGTTCCCACAGATTGCAAACTGTGGCCACAGATTGCAATTTCTTCGCACAGATTGCAATCAGTTCGCACGGTTTTCAATCCGTTCCCACAGATTGCAAACTCTGGCCACAGATTGCAATCTGTTCCCACAGATTGCAAACTGTGGCCATCACAGTTTTCAATCCGTTCCCAAAGATTGCAAACTGTGACCACAGATTGCAATCTGTGAGAACGGATTGCAAACTGTACGAATGGATTGCAAAACGGATTGCGGACTGTGCGAACGGATTGCAATCTGTTGGAGCGGATTGCAATATGTGCCCAAAGTTTGCAAACTGTGCGAACGAATCGCAATCTGTGGCCAGAGTTTGCAATCTGTGGCCTCAGTTTGCAATATGTGGGGACAAGTTGTAATTTGTGGCCACAGTTGCACAGATTGTAAACTGTTCCCACAGATTGCAAACGGTGGCCACAATTTGCAATCCGTTCCCATAGATTGCAATCCGCACGCACAGTTTGCAAT
>JXSR01S001025.1:141514-154457 GCA_000969725.1 Ophiothrix spiculata | reverse complement strand
TGAAAATAGACAGCAAAAAATAAAGAAAATAAAAAGAATTTCCAGCAGATTTTCTGTTGTAAAATTTGATCACCTTGATCAATTTCAACAAATAAGGTGTCATTTTAAAGCTTATAAAATGCTGTAACAGATGATATATAAAATCAAAATTGATATTATCTGCAAAGTCCCGCCTTTCGGGGTGAGCCATCATGTATAATCAAGAGAAGGATCTCGGTGTATTTATAGAGAGTGTAGAAACGCCATTATCTTATAATTGTTTAAATCAGCCAAACAAACATACCACTTTTCCTGATTTTGCCAGTTTAAACTTAACACGTAAATTTTCCAAGTTTTTCTGGGAAAAAGCACTCTTTTTCATGTTTATTTAACAATTTAAGCCTGATATCCTCTTGTAAATACAACTACCGGTACCCCTCCCCCATACTTTCAGTCTCTTCTATACGATGGGTAGTGAGTTAGTGGCCTGAGGTAGGAGATGAGCTATGCACAGTGGCATAGCCAGGCCTTTCTCCAAGGGTGGGCAAACCACCCAAGATTTCTCTGAAGTGAGCGCTTGCCCTCACAGCCTGGGGTCCAGGGGTCCGCTTAAGGGCCCCTGGTGGGGTCCAGGGGCAAAGCCCCGGTGGAGGTCAAGGGGGGCGAAGGCCCCCAAAGCCAGAGTGCTTTTACACACTTTGAACGACAGGAGAGGCCATTTCCTGGGGCAAAATACTTATTTTAAATATCTTTGTTCCTTTCCCTTCTCTTTCCCCTTTTTCTCTTCTCTTTCCCTTCTTCCCCTTTTCCTTTCCCCTTTTCTTCTCCTTCCTTTTTTCTCCTTTCTTTTTCTCTTCTCCTTTTCTCCTCTTTTTCCTTGCCCACTTTATTTTTCTCCAAGGTCTTCACAATTTCTCCAAAAAACTTCCAAGGTGGGCAAATGCCCACTCCTGGCTACGCCACTGGCTATGCAGTTATAAATTATGTAGATCAACTCAATTTATGAATATTTGAAAAGTTTTAAGTAATTTATATCTGCTTTTGTTTTGATTTTACAGAATTTAAAGTTTACAATTAAGCATAACAAATCAATAAAAATAAATATTTCGATACAAAGAACTCCTTTATCCATCTTCCATAGATCTGATATTGTTGAAATCAGCAGCCATGAAATTATTTTGATGCTACTTGAAATATTAATTTTTTTTCCAAGCTTTGGCACTTTATAAAATTCATTGGGTGTATCACTGTTAAAGACTTAAATCCGTATGCACAAAGCAGGACTAACTTAGTCCAAGACTAAGTGACATTTGAAATTGGGGAAAATCACACATTTTTTGGGAAATCTATTGATAATTTGCTGAATTAAGTTTAAACTATGTCTCACGACTTACGTTTGTGGATTGGTGGCCTACGACCGACATCCACCGGTCTTCGATGCCAACTGATGTTATTGCTGATCTGGAGACCTCACGTGACCTGACCCTGAAGGGTCAGAGTCACGTGAAATGAGATTGTCGTATACTGATGGTAGATGGTGTCGTCCCTTGTCCTGGTTCAAGTCACTTTTGGTTTTCTTTATTTGTATCGCCTCCTTGACGCCACGTCGAAACCAATTGTCCTCCTTTTCAAGAATCTTGACACCTCTGGTGTCAATTTGGTGATGGAATTCTGCGGCATGCATAGCCACAGGTGATTCCGGTCTTGACGAGTGTTCATCAGTTCGAGTGCGCAAGGCGCGTGCACTTTCTCCAACGTAAGTAGCGGGGCAGGTGGCACAAGATAATTGGTATACCACTCAATTATTGATAATTTAGTTTCTTGATTACAGATTTAAAATGTAAATTTTAATATCTGATTCATTTGTCCGTTTTAGAATATTGCAATTATTGTTAGAACAAATAAATGGTTTAGTCCGGGACTAAACTAGTTCGTCCTGGTCTAAACCATTTTTTTTTGTTTTTTTTGGGAAAAAATGTCAATGCTCCAAAACAGAAAAATGGTCAAATTATGGTCATTTTAGATTAGATCTTAATGCAAGGATATAAATTATTCTTTATGATGAGAGGAACATGTTAGAATGGGTTTGAACAAGATTTGACCAATTTTCAAATTTGCCCCCTCCAATGACTTTTACCCCCCTCCTGCAGGGTCCCATGACAGACTGATTTTGTGTCCACCCTAGTGATGTTACTTATGGTCCATAGCACCCATCTAGATAGGACACATTAAAATAATTTCTCGTTCCAAGTAAACCTGTTTTGCTCCCTAGGTACTTTGTAGTTGTGTTTTCAAATCACGTTTTCAAAAGTGCACTTTAACTTTACAACAGCGCAATAACGTCATTTGGAGTTTGATGGTGTCCAGCTGGTATCAATGGATAGAGGCCTTCTTTACCTACAAACTGGTAGCATATTCCGTTTTGAAAGTCTTGGGAGGGAGTTGCAACAATCAGATAAGTAAATTGAATCAAAACAATTGCATGGGGGGGGGGGACCACTCAAGTATAATGTTGCAGGCATAGCATGAACACAGTTTTTCAAAACACCCCCTAAAGGGTGATTGTTTCTGAAGCAAAAATATACCCTTTTCCCAAAAAGCTAGAATATACCCTTTTTCCCCCATTTACACCCTAAATCGGAAATTTACTGTTACCGATTTAACACTAGGGTTTAAAAAAGTACTATATTTCTTGAAAATGAGCTAAAATGGCTGCTTTTGATACCCTAAACGGAGTCACCTGATTCACCCTTTTATCCTCAAAAACAACCCTAATTCACCATTTTCTTTGTCACGCTCTGCCTGCAGCATTATACTTGAGTGGCCCCTGGGAAATAAAACCAGCTTTGGTAAGATCTCCATAACTTTCCACAGCAATAATGGAATATTTAAGATTCTAAATTGTTTAGAAACTTAAAATATGTTAAAATAACTGGATAAAAAAAAATGACAAAAGTATTTGTATAAAGCAAGTAAAAATCAGCAACCCCAGTAATAATCATTTGTGTATGTTGTTTCTTCAGTTTTTAAGGCAAAAATTCAACTTTCACAAACCCCCGCAACTAGCAAGTTTTAAAAGATTTTGTAAAATAAAAATTGAAAGCAGATTATTTACTTTAAACTTTCCAAATATTCATCAATTGAGTTGATCTACGACATATGTGAAGACTCACCCCAAAAGGGGGGACTTTGCAGATGATATCAATTTTGATTTTATCATTTCATCTATTGCAGCATTTTCTATGCTTTAAAATGACACCTCACTTGTTGAAATTGATCAAGGCGGTCAAATTTTACAACAGAAAACTTGCTGGAAATACTTATTATTTTCTTTATTTTTTGCTGCCTATTTTCACCTGTTTCTTGAAGTGTCTGTCGCAAAAGTCCCCCTTTTCGGGGTGAGTCATCACATATTAAAAGAAACTGCATAACGCATCACCCTTCTATACTTTGATCAACACCAAATAAACGGGCCTCTTCACATCATGAATTTGTCATGTGAATGCAAGAAAGTCATATCTGCAATAGCTGCCATTTGTCATAAATTTGTATTGCACACTTTATAATCTCCAATCTTGGGTCAGTGGTACCTGAAATGGTTCTTTAGGTGACGGTGTCACCTTATGAACCATTTCAAGAACCACTGATATAAGACTGGGAAATTTTGAGGGATTTTTCACAAGGCATAAAATAATATAACTTAGGGCAGCCATTGCAGATACGACTTTCTTGCACTCGCATGACGAATTGATACAGATAAGCGTGTGCGTAGCTGGACACAGCACAACTGCTTTATGTAAACAAGATGTCATGTGACCTGTTTTTGACCAATCACAGATGGTAGATCATGCTTCAGGTGATTGGTATATAAATGTAGAAAACAAAAAGTGTTTATTAATATTGGTCATCACTATATGTGATAGCTCACCCTGAAAGGGGGGACTTTGCAGATGATATCAATTTTTATTTTATCATTTCATCTGTTATAACATTTTCTAAGCTTTAATAATGACACCTTACTTGTTGAAATTGATCAAGGCAATCAAATTTTACAACAGAAAATCTGCTGGAAATTCTTATTATTTTCTTTATTTTTGCTGCCTATTTTCGCCAGTTTCTCTATAAGTTTTCTGTCGTAAAGTCCCCCTTTTCAGGGTGAGTCATCACATATATGTGACCCACCATTTCAATAGGTACTTTGAAGGTCGGCATAGTAAATTGTGTGATACGGGCCATTTAAGCTGAACATAGTCAAAAATCACGTCCAAGGTCGAATTTCTCATTTCATCAGAAATGTTACCTATCATATTAATTAATCAGATTTCAACATCCAAAAGTTATAAAGAAAATGTGTTGAAAACCAAGATAAAAATCCTCTCTCTATTCAAGTTTTACTCAGTACAATAACTTTATTTTAAACTCTATTTTCTCAGAACTATAGTTTTCTGAATCAGCCCAATTTACCAATTTAGATGTAACTTTGCAACCGAACATTCATTACCATTTATAAGCAAGGTGTCATTTTAAAGCTTAAAATCTCAGCTTTCAGATGAGACCAAAAATCAATTTTGATTTTGTGATCCTTCAGGTACCTTTCGATATGGCGGGTCACATAAAATCCACTTGTATAATAATGATGAAACAGAAAATGCATATCTGCAAGAACAAACAACCCTTTAATTCACTCATTCCATAAATACTGTATTCTTCAATAGAATTCCAAGGAAACAAATTTTCATACTGCAGCTACAATATACTTGATCTAAAAGAACTCGGTACACTTTCGCACAGAAACTACACTGGTACTAAAATAATACCCTTGACATAGTGAAAGATTCAGCTAGCTTCTGGCTATAGAGATGTTAAAGTTGAAATTATTTTACTTTACTAGCACAAGTGTCTTTGGTAGCATCTAGAATCAAACCGAACACTAGCTCCATCTTGCTAGTATGTAATGGGCATTACAGTTAATCTCAGAGTTGTTTTTCACTCCTTGGTGGGTTTTTTCTTTCCGTTGTTTGTTGTTCGCCTACACACATATTTGCAGAACTTGATTTGTTGATTTTGATTATTTACTCTCACGCTGTTGACATGCGTTAAGACTGGCATACACGACCCGATTTGAAATGAAAAACAACTTTGAGATAATAGCATTCCTTTTTGACTAGCTGTATGGGTTACTGATTTTGTGATAACAAAAGACTCATGTTGCATTAGTAGAAACCTTTGGCCCAAGTGATTTGTAGTGTTAACAAGGTACCACTGCAATATCATTTCTCACAGTAATTTGTGAATTCACACATACTTAGACCATCACCAACTTGAAAGTAGCTTGCGTGGAAGACTGCTGCGTGAAGAATGATACCGTTTACACGTTCACGAATTAAATCCAAAAACAGTAACTTTTTTCTTTCAGATGTTATTTCTGGCATCAGTGACTACTTTCACTCTCGATTGTTTTGTCAGTGAATGTATGGATATAAAGGCTATTATGTTTAGAAACAAAGTGACTGACTATCCAAAACCTTGCATATTCATCAAAATAATCCAAATCTGCCACCATAATGAAAAATACAATTTCAGCTCTGAGTTCATCAAGACTGTAGGTGATGACCATTTGAAGTTAACAAGCATCATGTGTATCAGTATATTGTGAATTTTACAGACCCCCCCCCCCCCCCCCCCCTCTGTATCAAGATAATGTTAATTTCATGTTAGCTTCATTAAAACAGTCACACATAAATTAGGAGTCTCTTGGACAAAGCCTTCTAGCTATTCATCATTGGCATAGTCTGCTGGGTTTTTCCGTTCTGATTCTCGGTGTAATTCAGTAGCCCACGCGTAAACTATGTAGGTCAATGCTAGAGCTGAAAACAGAAAAAACACAAAATCAAATAAATTAATTATTGAAAACAAACAGTTTTCATTGAAATGGATAGATTCATTTGTTAAATCTTTCACTCTGGCAAGTCGTTCACAGCAGCTTGCAAAAGTGTGCACGATTGGCTGGAATTTCTTTTTGGTCGCAATTTTTCTAAATAGCTCTAAAAATAACTACAAGCTCAAATTGGTCAAAAATTCGCCAGCAAGCAGTTAAAACTAAGAGCTTTCTAGCGCCATTGTTTTTATTAGCAAAGAGAACAACCCTGGCGATATACAATTATCGTGTGCTATAAAGTGAGGTGTCTGTGAGCCGCTCAGAGCGACTTTCCGTTGAAATAAGACGGATGGTGAAAATTTTATTTCGGAGTGACAGAGTTAAGGAAATGATCTCTTTACTTTATTGATTAATTTTCACTCTCAAAATGCAGCAAAGATATGAACAAGTTTAGTCTTACACAGCACAAATGTTTACCCAACATTGGGGCTCTCTACAAGGACCAATCAATCTGAACACACATTGACTTCACACATCTACATGTAGATTAAACTAGATTTGAGCTAATGATCACGCCCCACTGGAGTATAGTCATAATGACACGTGATTGTGTGAGCATAATCAATATGTACTCCAAAGTGCACAATAATCTAGATTTGTTCAGACTGATGCTCCTGTGTAGAGCAGGCATAGTGTAAAGAATCCCATATAGTGTCCTGGTTGCACGTGGAAAGCTCCTGACTACAAAGCACTATGCATCCAGTGGCGTATCTGGCATCATTGGTCAGGGAAGGCGAGCAATGGGTTTTAACATTTTTTAATGTAAATATTTTGTGTTTCAATACACTTTTTTCACTTATTTTTTTTTTGTCAGGGGGGGGGGGCCCCCCCCCCCCCCCCCCCTACCAAATACGCCACTGTATGCATCTTACATTTTCCTGCCACATTGTGTGCGACCAGCAATAATGTTTGACTAGCTCGATAGTTGCAATTCTCAAGTCACATTACCTTTCAGTTAATGGCCCCAAAACACCATTTTTTAAATAGTCAGCATTTTTGGCTTTTTGTGAAAATGAGGAAAATTAGATCATAGATTTTTAGATCATTGCGACCCCTATGACATACATGTAGGTCTGCTGCAACTATTGAATGAATTCAAAAACAAATCAAATGTATCATTTATGACCACCACAAAGAGTGACCTTAGAAAGTGACAAGAAAGTCGTATCTGCAATAGCTGCCTTTTGTCATTAATTTGGATTGCACACTGTAAATTCTCCAGTCTTGGGTTAGTGGTTCTTGAAATGGTTCTTCAGGTGTCACCTGAAGAACCATTTCAAGAACCACTGACATAAGACAGTGAAATTTTGAGAGATTTTTGACATTCTTGTGACAAGTTGAAAAATAAATATAACTTAGGGCAGCCATTGCAGATACGACTTTCTTGCACTCACATGACGAGTATCTTTGTAAGAACTCAACTTACGTGGTACTACTCTGAAGACAGACTCCTTGAACCGTCTCCACATATTAGGGGCACCATCTTTGAAAAAACCACCAAAAGCCTTTTGCTCAAAAGGTGACAATGTGTAAGAGATCACGTTGCCATATTTGACAAGATTGCCAAATTTTTTCCCCATGGTCACTGATCTGAAAGAAAAAAAAAGAAGACCAAATTTATTTGACAAAATAATCACTCTGATCAATATGTGACCCACTAGTTATCATAAAATGTGCATTCAACCTCCAGGTGGGGGGGGGGCATCTTCCACAAATTTTGTACGGGGACGTGCCTGCCGAACTTTGACAAAAATGACAATAAGGCCTATAGACTTACATATTGCTAATTATAGTATCTATAGTTCTATCAAGAAAACAAGAATTTTAGGAACTTTAAGTAATACTACAAAGTGTTAAAAATGGAGTGCCCCATTTCACCCATGACTTTTGATTTTATTAGCTTATTGAGTTGGTTTTTGGTAGATATTAATACCCTCCAAACGTTTTAGCTTAAATATGTTAAATTTTAAAGAATATTTACTGAACTGAATTCTGAAATATTTGATTCAAAACATTAAAATGAATAGATTAATTTGATCCCTCTAGCCTCTAGGTCGGAAAATTAACTGGCATTGTTTAACTCGGTTGATCGACCGGTTAGTATCAGTCTCTCTGATGCGTCCTCGCGTAAAGTCCCAGCCCCTAACTTTGATCCAAGTTCACTTTAAAAAAAGGTGAGACATTACTTGAGTCAGTACGGTAGTAAGCCCTATTAATTCAAATATGATCAATAACTGCTAAGATAGTACCAAATTAGCTTAAAACTAACAATTTTGCAATAATATTGCAATATAACCACAACTGGGCATTGTTTTAGTGGATGCAACTGTTCCAAAATATTACTATAGCCCATCTATAGTAAACCCAATATTAGAAACCTTGTTGTATAGCACCATTTATACCTTCAATGGTACATTTTACATAGATAGTTCAGGGCACACTTTCATTCATATTTGAAAGTTGGAAAAAATGAAAATGAATTTGCCGATAAAATTGATCTAAAAATATAGACAATTTGAGACCATAAAATGTAAATGTTTGAGCTGAAAATATTGTCATAAAATCAAACAAAACACAGTTAAGCAAGTTCTGCAATTTGTTCAAATGTGTATGCTCAAAAAGATTGAAGTTTTCTGATTTGGAAAATGTTTACTTTGTCTAAGTAGTCTTTCCGGCTCTTGTAGAAAAAAGCCCGGACAGCGGTCAATGTCATTTGTATTTTTTTAATGCTGCCGAATTTGGTGGTCTGTAACATACTTGAAAGTGCCTAATTACTTCAACTTCAACTCAGATATTGGCAGGACTCTTGATGAGTATTAAGCCAAGCTTGTGCGGGGGTTGCTATATTTATTGCAGTTTCTGTAGTTCTGTTTTGAATACTTGAAGACTTGAGGCTTGCACTGATGATTCAGGAAGAAAGTTCCACTCAGGTATTGTTCGTGGAAAAAATTAGTATCTGTGGCTTTGGAGTCTACCTTGGGGTATGATAAAACTCTTGGAGTTGTTATGACGAGAGAGTCGGGCAACTGGGTTCAGGTACTTGTCACTGGGGATGTCGATCTGGTCATAGACAATTTTGTACATCATTGCAAGACGGGCTGTTTTTCGTCTGTTCTCCAGTGATTGCCATTCAAGATCTTTCAGTAATGAAGTCACAGTTCCCTTGGTGCGCTCGAAGTTGGATTTTACGAATCTGGCGGCACTTCTCTGTATCTTTTCTACCTGTTTCTTGTGGTTCTTCTGATAGGGATCCCATATGATACTGATAGATGCATATATTCAGCATGGGGTCTCACAAGGCTCGTGTAAGCAGTCTCTTTAACACTCTCTGGGCAGTTGTATAGATAGGGGAATTCATACATAGGTCAAACGATGGCACCCTTCGTTTCAAAAAGTGTGCACTATGTCAAAGATAAAAGTTTGTGCGTAAGTCTATGGAGAAAATGTTTTAATTCAAATTATCTCTGTAAATTCTGTCACTCGTTAAGATTCGGTAACTATGAATGTGTAGACTGTGGGCAACTAAAACAACACACTCAATTAGAGATCATGAAAGTGACGCTCTAAGAAGCTAAAATGGTTTATATTTTGCATTGATCTCTATGGGAAATAGGTTGGCAGCCATCTTGGTGGACATGGTGGGCATATTTTTTGGGGAATTTGACAAAATCTTCTTTTTGATGTAACGTCTTTGTAATTACATAACCTAGTCTAAGAGGTGGTTCAAATGTCATTTTGTTGATAATTTTGTCATCTTTATTTAATTTGAAATCACTTTTAAGAAAATATTTTCAATTTGAAAATTTTATGATTTAGCCTATAGTTGTTGGATTAAATTCGTGAACGCGTGTTTATAACAAGTACGCAGTGGTCCCTGACGCAAGCGTATATTTTCAAGGTTGTTTAGTTCGCGTGTACGCACAAGGCTCTGAGTACGCGTTCACGAATTAAATCCAACAATAATAGTATTAAGTATAGATTTCGTCTAATTACCTTGCGCAAGTGATTTGCTGAATCCCGGGATGCCTAAAACATGTCAATGTTGTTACCAAAATTCTTATTTCAGGTTGATTGAATAATAAGGTATAGTATTTTTAAGAATTAAATTTCTCCGTTCGCGGGTTTTTTGGAGAACGACGCTTGTTGCTACGATGTCATGATTTGCGTGAAAGTCGCACGTATTTTACTATTTACAGCGCGTGATTGGTCTACTTCCAGTGCTTGTGAAGCGCCGACGATCGCGCGCGTTACGCTCGAGTTAAATGATGCGGCAGTACGCAGGGAAATTTAATAAATGAAAACACTATACACGTCCAATTATGGCAAATATGGCCACCTACAGTGCTACTGTACACAGCAACGAGCATTTGACATTATGTTTAAATCGAAAAAATCATGGAATAAATGAATCAAATGGTCATGCTGATCAACAAAAGAAAATAAAAAAACAAACTTCCTTCTTACCAAACAGGTCAGACTAGGAAATACAAGAAACAACCAACAATTTCGAGAGAAATTGCGTCAGAAATGTGGTCGATCAGAACCGAACCGGCACCGGATATGGCAAGTTACAACACCTCACCTTTGCTTGACCTTTGATGTGAAAATGATTTAAAATTTTCCTAAATTATGCAGGTACACTCTTTAAAGATACACAATAAATCTTAGTTTTAGAGATAAACTTCTAAATTAACCCTGTTTTAAATGATAACCTAGAAAGGGCAAATTAAAATCAAGATAATTTTACTTATTTTGTGAATGTAGGTCAAAGGGCAAATCAATGTTGAAGGAGGGTCCCAGTCGAAGAAAGTAAACAACATCGTAATGGCTCAAATAAATCAAGAATTCTACGCGTTTAAGCCTTAAAATATCGCTATAATGCGGAGCCGAAGTAATTCTGGTGTTAGGTTGGATTATTACTACCGACTTGTCACCAAACTCGTCTTGGATTTGCAGGTAAGCTGTGAACGACAAGGTGGACATTTTTGCCACAAGTGACAAGACAAGACACAAGTCATGCAAGTTAAGGTGGTTTCAGCCTTAAGCTGGTTTCAGACTAGCCTGTCGTGCTGTCGCACGACCATACGACAGGCAAAAATTCGACCTTGTCGCATCAGAAAATGTTTGCGGCAAGCACGACAAGCCGATATATCGATTACCCTGTCGTGATGGTCGCAACGACACGATATTTTGAGTTGGAATAAATTCAACTTTGCTTGCGACAGACCATTGTGGCAATATGCAAATGTGTCGTGCTATAGCACGACAACTCTAAATTGCAAATGTTTGTCGGGTGCCGCAACGTCGTGTGCCGCAACGACAGCTAGTCTGAAACTAGTCCCAAAATGTGAATTATCTACGATGGACTCCATCTACGATAATGTCACACTCACCTCCATTGACCTTCTCTATAGACGAATTTCATAAGTCAATATCTTCTTTCAGAGAGCATATAAATTTACTTGATCGAGAAACACAAACTTCGTTTTTGGCTTGAGGCAAACTGTGTAGTACAGCCTATCACATAAAGGCCATTTGTGCATAAATTGAAAAATACAAATTGGTACTTGGAACAAACAGAAATGTTTTATTCCATATTCATGAAAGGAACCTTTTTGAATCAAATTTATGAAAATCGCACTGTTCTGATCGTAGAAATCAAACGATATGTCTTGTTTGTTTACAATGGTTTTCATGGTAACCATTTTGTAAACATATCTTCAAACATCATTTTTGTATGACTAACAACTTCGGGAAGTGATTATAATAAGTAAATTTATTATAAATATCCTTTGTCATGTTTGTGGAGTGTTGCAGTTCGTATCCGATGAATATGATCATTTTTGGGGATATTGGGTATGTGCAATTATGCGACAGGTTTGATTACAGAGCTTGCTTCTGGCTGTGGCAATGGCTGGGCAATACCACAGCCAGATATTTCGGGTAAAAATTTACCAAAAGTATGCCAGTATATTGTCATTAGTATTTAACAACATATAACAGGCCAATATCAGCTTCAGTTGAGTTTAAATGCATTTTTTTGAGAAAATTTGGTCAAAATCCAAGATGGCAGCGACCATGTGCTTTGACAAAAAAGTTGCCAAAAGTTGGTTTAAAAATTACTCTGGCATTTTAAAATACTCACAACAATATTCAAAAGTCATTCTAGATCATTTCAGTGAATGTTTGTGTCGTGCATGTAAACTAAATTTACTAAAAATTGATGAAACAACTTTTACAATTCATACATGTACGATTTCAATTGACCTGGTAGTCACCTTCCTGTGAGAAGGGAAGGTGACGTAGGCACTAGTCTGAAACCACCTTTAGCACGACGTTGCGGCACACGACAAACATTTGCATTTATTATTTTCTAAAACCCTTTGGTAACGGTTTCCCCGCGAATAAGCGATGTGTTGTTGTTAGGTATTGCGCGATTATTATTTATGCGCCGCGCGCTGAAAGTAAGTTTGGCGCATCATATTTAAGACCTGATTTTTTTTGTAGCCTATCATGGGAAAATTCAAGGTTTGTATAATCCCAGTATTGAGATCATCAAGTAAAAACAAAGTGCATGATTTGTATATCTTTCTTAAAAAATTAAAGTGATTTGGCAGTTTTTTACTTACTAAATAGTTAGACTTGCTGCAAGTCTTTGAATAACAACTTTCACTGTTGTCCTTTTTATTATCATAGTCTAAAAAGTTGGGTATAAAAAACACTGTCAAAAGCTATCTATTTTTCTTTGTGCATTTATCCTTTTCCTCACCTTTTCAAAATTTGGTTTTTGAACGAAAAATGTTAAAATATACACATCCCATAGGCCTATGACTATGTGTCTGATTGTCCAGTCTAGATTTAGAATTATACCAGTGCAGCAGTGATTAAACATTGAATAGTTATTGCTCCTGAGAAAATATTATGTGTCATAGATAGGCCTACAACATTCATAAATTACATATGTTCTATTTTTGGTTTCTTGTTTTCATAGATCATATTCCCACTATATGCTATGCACAACCAAAG
>JXSR01S001025.1:127055-137364 GCA_000969725.1 Ophiothrix spiculata | reverse complement strand
ATCATCAATATCTATTTGATATTTGAGTCTAATCTTTCCACTAATACCAGACCCAAATATCAGACCCATCTTGATGATAAAATTGTAAGCTGATCACCAAGATAGTTTGGATATTTGGGTCTGTGCTTGCCATTTTTGTCTGATCCATATATCACTTCAGGTTTTGTTTGGTGCAAGTGGCATGCTTAGACCCAAATATTATGTTCATTTTGATGATCTAAATTATCCATGGTTCGGAAATCATTTTAAGCCGATGGAGCCTAGTGCAAATGTACCTCCTTGTGGCACCGCATAGAGTGTATGTGTTATATGGAAACTGATCATCAATATGGTTTGATATGTGGGCATCGGCTTACAAGTGACACTAGATCCAATAACCAAACACACTGATGATCAAATTATGTTTACTGAACCTGAAGGTGCTGTATCCAGCATGAAAATTGGGTCTTGGCTTGCTGTTTTTACCAGAAATAAGAGTTCAGGTTTGATATGCTTTATTTTATTTTATTTATTTAAGCTTTCTTTATTCAGGGTAGCTCCTTCAGTGACAAAGCACTGCTATTCTAGGAGGCCCTGGATGAAATATTTGCAAAACTAAAAGAAACAAATAATTTAACAAATTAATAATATTTACAATGAAGCATACAGTTATTTATCATATATTTGGCAAGTACACATTTAAATTGATAAAGTGACAGAGTAATCTGTAATCTGGAATCTTTATTTCCATTCAAAAAGGTTACAACACATCAAAATAACAGCAAAATTAAAACGCAAATGGAGGAGTAGACCGGAAAGCCAATAAGGCCAGAAAATAGCCTACCCTTTACAACAAAAAACCTACAAATCCGAACGCACAAACAAGACAGGACAAGGAGACTTGTGTATCAAAGTTAGAGCAAGTATCTGAAGTAATAATATCATTCCACAGATGAGCTGCTCTAGCATGGAATGTTCTCATATCTGAATTGGTCTTAAAGTGAGGAATGACCAAAGAGTTTGAGGAATTACAAAGATACTCTGGCGCTTTACCAGTGAGTCATTTAAAAAGCATAACAAGAATCTGATTATTCCACCGCTGATCAAGTTTATGCCAATTTAGAACACTCATCATTGAGTTTACAGAGGTTCTAATATCTGCAAAAAGAATAATTCTTGCAAGATTGTTCATCTGAACTTGTAATCTGTTAGAGAGATGAAGAGAGCAATTTGACCAAGTATGACAACAGTAATCAAAATGTGGCATAACAAGTGATTCAGCAAGTTTCTTAATAATACAATTAGGAAGGTGGTATTTCACACGACGGATCAAGCCACAGCGCTTGGAAACATTACTAGAAATAAAATCAGTATGATGTGACCAAGTCAAATTACTATCAAAAATAATGCCAAGGTATTTAAAGTTATCAACACCATCAAACAACAAAGATATGTTACAGAACTTGTTCAAGTTATTAGTTGATCCAAAAGCATGAACTTAGTTTTGGTGAGATTGAGTGTGAGCTTGTTAACTTTGAACCCCTTAGCAATATTACACATGTTACGGTTAAGACTGTTTTGCAAATATATCTAAGAATCTTTTTGATTAATTGTATATGAGTTGCTGATTTATTAAGGCTTTGCGCCCAAAAAAATTCAGACATTCCCTTGCAATATTCGCTCTACGCTGGGCTCCGATGTCTTATCCAAAATAAGATGCCGGTAACCACTAATCAATGTAAGCACGTGATTGGCCCATATCCTGAAGGCATTTGTTTTCAGCGTCAAATACTTACACGCGTGACGCATTGGTGATTGCGCGAATTTCTTGTAAGGCGTAGTTAAACGTGGTGCGCCATGCAGAGGTCGCGCATGTAAACATCGCCATTTTGTCTACCTCTTCACCAAAACCTTCTACTCACGAACGATTGCCGTGGAGTTAGATAGGGCGAGTGAGCTGGCAAGTTGTGTAATTCTACTGGTCAAAATTTTGACTAATTATGATCAGCCATTACCTGCGATGATGGGCAGTCTGAACAATAAAGTGAAGCGCCCACATCGAGGGTACCAGCGTATATTCGCTCTAACTTTTCTCTCAAATGGAAGGAAAATATGTAATGCTTTGTTGTAGTTAAATGGATATGTTAGTATTAGTTAAATTGATTGATTTAACCAATATCCGAAAGGAACGAAAGACTTTGTTAGGCTAATCGCCAAGGATAACCCAAGAAAGCCTCTAATGAAGCTTATTTTCCATTGGGGTCCAAGATCTTTCTTTAATTAAATCAGTTTTGGATGCAGGAGGAAGACCGGAGTACCCTGTGGAAGCGAGCATGGACTGAAAACCAAATGCACATACAGCGCCAGGACGGGGGATCTAATCCTGGACTCACTGGTGCAAAGCGAGGATAATACTGCTGCGCTTCCCCGCTTAATCTCTAATCCAAAATCCAAGCATTGTAAATGCCATTCACTCTTAATTTGAGAGAATATGTAAGTCAGCGAGAATATAGCGAGCAAATGTCTTTCAAGTGAGCTCAATCATGACTATGATGTATGCTTGCTTTTAATCTTTAATCCAAAAGAACAGAGTTAAAAAGTGGTTATTTCGCCCATTTTGATGTGTTGATGAATTTACCATTTGTATTTCCAGAGGGTGGTGAAGTTGATGAGAGGACTTCTAACATGTATGATGAAACAAGCAAAGAAACTAGAAGCTTTCAAGAAATCTCAAATCAAGAGTAACTGTCTACATGCCAAATATGACTTATTTACTGGGGACACCGTTGTTGGGGACAATGACTGGGGACACCTCCAGATCGATGCTACATCTTTGTACATACTTATGCTAGCACAGATGACTGCATCAGGTAAGATGAATTATGTCTGTTATCAGGGTTAGTACGGATCCTTGAAAGTCCTCAAATTTCATTTTGCAATTTCCAGGCCTTGAAAGTCCTTGAAAAACAGACTTTATCCAAAAAAGTGCTTGAAAGTCCTGGAATTTGTGATTGTCAGAAATGTTAACAATTAAAATGTCAAAAGAATTTACCATGGAATTATTTTTATCCAAATATGAGCGAAATCAAATTTATTTTATTTGTTGACACATATTCCGCCAGCCGCCGCAAATAAAGGGAAATGTCCTTGAAAGTCCTTGAATTCTTCTTGGAGAAGTCCTTGAATTTTGTAAGAGAAAAAATGTACTAACCCTGGTGATGTTCAAGCCATAGGGTCATTCATGTGTTATATATTGGGTAACCTAATGAAGCGGTGCAGTAACAAATTCCCTTACTGCACTGTGTTTTTCATGTCGTAATTTCCTTATTTTATGTCATACATTAATATATTTGGTATTCATGTCTTAATTCCCTTATTTTATGTCATACATTAGTATATTTGGTATTTCATGTGAGAGAAGAATAAATATATTTTAATAAAATGAAAACTGTATCTGTTTAGCTAATTTGGTTTTTAATTGGGATTAATTAATGTGTTAATTAAACTAATCAAAGCGGTGGAGGATGCGGAGCCGGAGGATGCAGAGCAGGTGTTTCACATAATTGGGCGCTATTCCCACATTCTTGCATACATTTTCACAAGATTTGGACACAAGAATATAACACGGTAAAGTTACACACGTGACATATAAAAATATATGTAATTGAAGGTGATCTGGGGTCAAAAAACCTCTATGGTCAAGATAGGTACAAGTGGTTGCAAAATTTGTCACTATTTCCACACACTTTCATAAATTTTCATAAGACTTGGGCACTAGGATACCCCTGGATGATTAATGAAAACCTAAATGTTAAGAGGTTTATCCAGAAGATACTGAATAGTATGTAATGTGAAGAAGATACTGAATAGTATGTAATGTGATGTATATAGCTGATATAAAATATTAAGCATATTTTTACAAAAATGGCATTTGAAAAAAAAAAAAAAATTCAAATATTTCTTATGTTACACCCTGTATATTTTCTACACACCCTGAAAAATGACCTTGAAACTATAATTATAGGATGATTCCTTACTTTTTACCCTTTAAGAATATTTATACTTGTCCTCTCCTAATATGAATAGTTTTAAAGTTGAAGATTTAAAAACAATGATATTGTTATTATTCCTTGTTTTGTTTTATTCCAAAACAGGCTTGCAGATAATTTTCACACTGGATGAGGTAGACTTTATCCAGAATCTTGTTTTCTACATAGAGAATGCATACAGAATACCGGTAAGAACCAAGGCATTAAATACTACGATAACAATTCAAGAATTTTGAGCTTCAACTTCTTTTGAAACTTAAACTTTGTTCCCACCATGCACTAAATTTGTTGAGATATACCTAGAACGTGAATTTTCAACAGGTGTGACCAAATCAGGCCAACCAACTGATTATGTATGGCCTGCCAATCAGTCCAAGAGATGCAGAATACATACAAAATTCAAGTGTTAATGACCCACAAGTATACAAGGGATGTTCAATAGACCTTTTCAAAACCTGACTTTCCGAGAATTTCTGAAGCTGATTTTACACTTTCCGGCAATTGCCGACAGAAAAAGTGACTCTCTAACACAGTAACCAGAATGTAAAGTTTGCGTTCTCGTTTACTGGTTGCGTACAAATTCAAAGTTGTTATTAGGGTCAGCATTAACGAGTCACTTTTAGTGTGATGCGCTCCGAGTTGACTGGTAATTGTATAAGCTTAATCAGACGATTTCAAATGAAAATTTCACTCTTTTTGTCAGTGAGCTTATGATACCCCAGCCAAAAGTTATTCAGAATTTGTGCCTCTTACCATGTATGGGTCTGAATATAAATATTGTTCACTTTTATTGCACTACAAATGCGAGAGAATTTTTGGAAAATTTTGTTTACATAAATTACATGTACATGATAATGAGCTTGTATGTGATTGGTTGATAAAATGACCACGTGATCCACGTTCCGAAGATTTCCAAATGGATTTTTAAATTGTCTATAGATTTGTGACCTGAAGTAGAAGGAGTTGTGCTATGCCATTCATATAATGTTACATAGTTCAACTTAACCCTTTCGATCCGATAGAACGCCTGAGCGTTTCCAAAGGAACTTTCGAGAGAACGTTCAGGCGTTCCAATTTGTATCGAGTATAAATTAATTCAGTATGGCATGCTGTCATTAATATCGCTAATACTTCATATGATGCAAAAATCTCAAAATGTTTGGGGAAAAGTTTGGGGATGATGCTGAACTTGTCCAATGCTCCTTGGATTAAATACAGGAATACAAAGCTGACACAAGTTCTTGCCTACTAAATATACGATTTGCAAATGTTTCCCTACCAAGGACAAAGAGTGTATATTGTCCTATAATGATGAACTATATTGTAATTGCCATTTGAAATCATGATATTGATCAGTATTTGTTTTGCCTTTGTGTTAGACTAGCCACAAGGCTAATTAAGTTCCCATGGTAACACAGCTTCAGATGTGGTGACCAAGCATCCACTCCATTATTGAAAATAGGAAGTAAAGAAAACTTACATTTTCTCTTAAAAGTATTTAAGGTATATAAATATAATTAGAAAGTCTCTCATTTGGAATAACAATTTTAACATAACTATCAGGAGCATCATAATCCACCTCAAAATCAATCCCAGTAAATGTTAAGAGATCATATATGTTTATCCACCCCTTGAATATAGTGAATCAGTCCATTTCACTTCACAATGCATGCATGTGGTAGGTCATGTAGGTAGCATTGGGTAGGGCAAGCACACTGTTTTAGGCCTATATGCTTGTATCATGAGTGTAGCTGCAGTGACCAACTTACAGTGACCAATCATAGAGTTTGCTTCAATACTCTACAGCATTAATTAGGGTTGTATCAAGGCTGTTTTGAAGGGAAAGGAGAATCATGATATGAGACAACATCTGTGATTTGTGATATAAATAGACCAGATAGGGGTAAAATATTAGTAGGCCTATGTTGGTTGCCAATTGGGTTCAACTAGATATTTGAGGGTTGATGTCTGAGACTTGTGTATAATATTCAATAAGAATGAAAGAAATTGCCAAAATAGCCTTGAATCAAGGCTACCTTTGTGTAGGCAGCTTGGAATGGGGTCAATGTTGCATTCATATATTCAATTGACAAATATGTTTTTTTTATTTGATGTATATAGTTTCAAATATCTTGCTTCCTTTATTTATTTCACCTAGGATTATGGAATCTGGGAAAGGGGTGACAAGTGCAATCATGGATTACCAGAACTAAATGCAAGCTCCATTGGAATGGCTAAGGTTTGTAAAAGAAAAAAAGAGACAAAAATCTTTAAGTAGATCATAGCTAAGGATGATTCAAGAAGGCCTCTAAACTTGACGCCTAATTCTACTAGGGTCCAGAAGTTTTCTTTTTTCCAATTTTACATGCAGGATAAACTTCATAGAAATTGGAGTAAAATAGGTTTGAAAACAGTGTTACCTCAAAGGTTTTTGATGTTGTGTTAATTAGTCCAATTTTCACAAAGTAAAAGAGGTACTTGCGCTAAAACTGTGAGCTAATGCTTAACATATGGCTAAATACGTCAAGAAAAAGCATCTATCTCATTTTCAGGAACCTGTTGCCCTATAGTGCACCATACTGCATTGCTGAGACTGGAAATTAAACACAGTTTTCATTGGTGCAAAGTGAGGGAGGTATCACTGCACAGCTAGACACCCTCTCTGTGTATGCCAGATTATATGTGTACAAGTAATAGCTGTATCACAAGAGCTCACTGCCACGAGTGGTGCAAATTACTTGCACACGATGTCTAGTGATACATCTTGGATGTGTCTTTATAGAATTACTGGGCTGTAACGCTTCAAATGCAGGGATTTAATCTTGTCACATATCTTTAATTTCTCCATATAGTTTATGTGGTAAGCGGAGGCAGGCTGTTGACATCTATGGACACCTGTATGGAAAGTTTAAATTCCATTGATTTCATTTTTGCACCATAATGTACACAAGGACGAGTGACTATCCTGACAAAAGTTCATCGATATAGCTCTTTCCCTTCTTGGTGATCTTTAAAACTTTTTGATACCCCCTCGTACATCACCTTCTCTGTTGAGTTATCTCATACAAGCATGTCAGATTTGTTTAAAATACTTTGACAATGCTTCCATCATACAGTATGATAATTTGTCATACTTTTGGGGTGAGGATGTATATTTATTTAAAGAGTTTGTTTGATGGCAAATAATTGAAATAGGCAAGTGGATATGTATTTGAAATGAACTTAATATTTGAGCAAGTGCTGTAGGTTTATTTTTGGATGGACCTTTATCACTCAATAGATATAGATGCAACAATTCGTTGGTTAATAAATGAAAAGGATATTTCCGAATTGCATAAAACTTTAGAGCTCTATATGATACGAAATCGTCTATGTGATATGAAAACTCATATCATCTAGTTCTTTTAACAGTCCAACTCGTATTGCTTTTGGAACATGTAGTTGTATTACAAAGCACGCACGGTAGCTAGGCGTGCGAGACTAACTACTAACTACTACTAACTTCAGCCTCGTGTGATGCGAACCCAAACCATTTTCTCGCATTGCATAAACAAACAGGGGGTAACTATTAGGGAGGACGGGTTGGCGCAGCGTTTCTGACCTCGCCTTTCACCGCTGCGGCCCGGGTTTGATTCCCGGTCGGACCTAGGTTGTACGTGAATTTGGTCGTCCTCGCGGGTTTTCTCCGAGCACTTCGGTTTCCTCCTGCATCTAAAATCAAAAATTCTTTCCAATATTCTATCTTTCACACCACGGAGGCGTCCCTTGAATTTAATGCATTTGCACTATTGGGATTAGCCTGGCGTACAGCCGAATGTTATAAATAAAAAAAATAAATATATATGAAATCAGTAGGGGTTATATTGAGTCAGAAGCAAAAAATCTAGGCTAGTCTCCTGTAGGCTGTTATGTTATTCGCTCAAATAAACTTAAACCTACACCTTGTTAAACTTTGCATGTAAGCTATATTACAATACAATATCAGCAACAATCAAGTTTTATATTCTTGTTTATTTTTTAAATCACTAAATTTCCTACAAATCAAATCTGCAGGATGCGTATGATGAGAGCATGTGCAACTATGCATCCATAACGAAAATGCACTGCGCGTATTTTGATTGGTTGTTCGGTGCTGTGATCGTGTGAAAAAAAATCTTTTATAATATGTGATGTGATACGCTTGTTTTTACTTCACACATTTTTTGCGTTCAAAATGTCAGGACTTGCAGGAAATTTAATGACTTTAATAATAGTATTTGATGTTCCCCCATGCAGGCTGCCATGGAAGCCATTAATGAGTTGGATTTATTCGGTGCTCGTGGTGGCGCTGCGTCGGTGATTCACTGCAAGTCTGATAAGATAGCTCAGTGTGCTGCCATTCTGATGTCTATGCTCCCTAGAGAATCCACTTCCAAGGTGAGTCCATACTCAATAAACCTTCAAGTATGCAGTAATGACTCTGTTACGAGATCTATAGCATTTCCCTTGTATTCTACAACATTCTGAACTGGTGTTTTTGTGTTGTGAAAGAGACTAGCAATGATTGATTAAAACCAAATCATTGCGTATTAATATGTTTTGTGCATAAATCTTTTTAATGATATTGGAATTATATAATTTTAGGCTAATTTTGTTGCTACCACATGGACAAACCTTGAATATAAGTTAATATGAATTTTCAGCAAGATTGGGTATGTTATGATTTGAAAAATACGGACTAATTTATTTCCCCGTATGGTCATTGGTTTATTTGCGTTAATTGGCTGCTTACTGCATACTTCCAATGTTTATAGAGTATATAGGCTGCATATTCTATAAATCTTGAAGTATGCAGCAAGCAGCTGATTAACGCACAAAAACCAATATGACCATACAGGGAGGTAAATTAGTCCAGACGTTTCGAAACATAACTACTTACCCAATCTTGCTGAATATTCAAATAAACTTACGATAAAGGTTTGTCCATGTGTTAGCAACAAAGGTACCCAAAAATGATACCAAAATCATGAACTATTCATGTACAAAAGTATTAATACGCAGTGATTTGGTCCTCATCAATCCTGATCAATAATTACTAGTCTCTTACACAATACAAAACCACCACTGTTGTAGAATACAAGGGATATACTATGGATTTTGTAACAGAGTCTGATTGCTGTAACAGAGTCTGATTGGTTTATAGATTATAGTCATAGATATAGAGGGAGATACCAGACTGTATTTACCGCCATATGTAATGGCATTGTCAGCCATGGAGCTCAAACTGGGGGGTAGTAGGGTCCACTAGAATCCCGTCAAAATCCTCCTTTCTCTCGTCCTTCAAAATTAGGGTATCCTTCGCCCTGTCACCTTAGGTTATGTTTTACCTAATTGTATTATTTCTTTATAAACAAGCTCCTAGGGTACCCATCACCCCGAGGGGAGGCTGTCGGTATCTCGCCTGCAATCAACTTAGGTTTTATTGTATACTATCTTCATTGTAGTCAATTTTTCATACGTATTCTGTGTCGGTTTCACGGTATGCCAATTTGTTACTTCAATTAGATGTTGCTTCTGGCAATTTTACTGAGTATAAATTTAGATTTAGATTTAGATGGACGCAGTGGTCCTTAGGGGAGGTTCAGAGCCTGACAGTCCCTAAAAATTGTTTTTATCATAACTTTAAAATTAATATAGTAAATGAATGTATACATTTTCAGAAAGGTAATTTTCAAGGAATCCATTTATAGCAGCAAATTTAAATTTCAAGAACTCACTTTTTAGAAACTCACCAAAAACGACTTATTTTGCCAAATTTTTTTGAACAAGCCTAGAGAATGTATTATTTGGCAAAAATCTTCCAAAGTAGGTAAAAATCATCTACATTGATAAGGGAATGTTTTCTAAAATGTTTGATTAATTTCATAGTTTTTACAAAAATAACAAAAAAAAAATGCCAAAAAATCATGATTTTTTTTAAATGAATTTTTGGCCTATTAGGACCAAAATTTTCAAAACTAGGGAATAAAACACAAAATTGAGAAACAATTAGACATTTTTGCAGAATAATATTTTTTCTAGGCTCGTTCAAACATTTTTGGCAAATTCTTAAATGAAGAACCTGGTGCTATAAATAAATTCATTTAGAAATTCCCTTTCTAGAAATGTATACTTTTATATAGTTTACTTCAATAGTTTTCAAAAAAACAAAAAAAACAAAAAAAACAAAAAAAAATCACCTTGTTTAGGCTTTCGCCAAGGGAACCCGACTTGGTACTTGGTACCAAGTAAGCTGAAAGAAG
>JXSR01S001025.1:80557-95612 GCA_000969725.1 Ophiothrix spiculata | reverse complement strand
TACAGATCCATTCATCAATTTAGAGTATAATTTCAAAGGTATATAAATAGTCTTATTGTGTGTGAGTAAATCGGGTGAAGTAACAACTATAGTGACATCCCAGCACATGTGAATTTTAATTTGGTATGGCTTAAGCGAAATTTTACATGTATCATCAAACCTCTCCTTGTACATAAATATTTTTGGTAAATTGACAATGATACATGATAACAATAGAATTAAAGACTGCAATTTGACTTTTGGGAAAAGATATACTTTAGCTCCCATCAAAAACTTCACCCATGACCCAACCCTAACTCATTAACTATGACCCAACCCTAACCCTAAACATACCCTAAGCCATACTAGCACATCAATAGGGCCCGTCTGTTTGGTTTACTTCAGCTCGGCTGTCAGTGGCTTTATAGATCAGTATTCTATGTAGAGTCAGTGGATTTATTAAGTTAGTGAACTATATAGGCGAGGGTTGCAAGTGCAACTAACCCATACCTTAATCCAGGGGTTCTCAATTAAATTTGTTGGCGGGCCGCCCATTAAGGACAAACGCCAGTTCAAAAGTACATCTTTGAGGGCCAAATCAAGACCTTTTTCTATGCTTTTCCTATATACTTCTGCATTCCAGAGGCAATTGAAGGGCCAAACTGAAGTAGTTGGCGGGCCGGATTTGGCCCGCGGGCCGCTATTTGAGAAGGCCTGCCTTAATCCTAACCCTAATCCTAAAATTTTGAATGGGATCTAAAGTATACTTGGTAAGACTTTCGGACCTAGGATATACTTTTATGTGGCTTGTCACATATGCTATGAGCGCATTCTTGACTTTGTCACTATAAGAGAAACCCGGGGGGGGGGGGGGCTCCAAGTTTGGTCATGGTAGGGGTGAGCTGCTGGGAAATTTGAAGTACCACCCATGCATATACCAATTTTCAAGAAAAAGGGACCCATCCTTTTACCAAATTCTCTAAAATTTGAGTCAAAAGTTATGCAAAAATTGCAATTTTCTACAAAAAATTTACTCTAATTTGGCGCAAATTTCTTGATTTTTGTTGGAAATTTAGAAAAAAATCTTTTGAAAAACAGACCCATCAAAATACCACGTTTTGCAAAGAAAAAGGACCCATTGGTATACCAGACAGCCTGATTTTGCTACCCAAGTTTGCGGCTCATCCCCATGATCACTTTTGTACTAAGTACCCCCCCCCCCCTGGGAAGAGAGATTAGTCGACAAATCTCTTATCAATCAATAGCTAATTTCAGTAAAGCAAATTATACTATTATTTTTGTAAAGCAATGTTTGCCTACAGCTGAAAAGGTCTTGGGTTAGTATGCCTAAAATTCACCTGGACAAGGTGCTAACTGCTTATTGTCTCGATCGATCATAACAAATCTCTGGGACCTGTTGTTGTGCAGTATAGTTCAGCATCCCCAGAGGTTGTGGCAGAACCTGAAATGATACTTGTAGTCGAATATGGTCATAGCTAGTAACAATTTTGTCATTTATACTACCTAGCACCAAAGAAGCTCCAAAATATTTCAAAATTAGGCAAGTAAACTGTAAATAGTGTTGGCATCGAATCCAAATAATTATGCAAATAATAAAAAAACCAATAAAACATAAGCTATGTTGTTACCAGAAGCCATATGATTTACCACATTCTCCCTTCCCTCTCACTGATCCAATCATGACATTATTTATCACTTCCACACCACCCCTAAGGTTTTTTTTACCCTAACACATGTACACATGTATGTGTTTTGAAGTTTTAAGCATGTCTTGTCTTTTATGCGTCGGATTTGTGTGTGTTTAATTTCTCCTATTATTGTGTTATTAGGCCCTACTTTGGGGATGGCCCATTCAGGCCTTTTTTGGCCTTTTGCCATCTCCTCAATATCATTCTTTTGTTGTATTTTATGTAAATTTTATTTGTTCTTGCTCTGTTCAGTGTATTTGAGTGTGATATTGGAATGAATTGATATGATATATGATATGATATCATCATGTGAGTGCAAGTTGTATCTGCAATAGCTGCCATTTGTCATAAATTTGGATTGCACACTGTCTTATCTCCAATCTTGGGTCAGTTGTTCTTGAAATGGTTCTTCAGGTGACACCGTCACCTGGAGAATCATTTCAAGAACCACTGACATAAGACAGGGAATTTTTGAGGGACTTTTCACATTCTTATGACAAAGTACAAAATAAAAATAACTTAGGGCAGCCATTGCAGATACGACTTTCTTGCACTCACATATGATGCTGATTTCAACCATATGCAACTGCACTTCAATGCCATATTATTCAGCTCTCTGTTCTGTTGTATGTAGCAGCAAGCACCCTAGCTGGCAATCTTCAGTTGTACGTGGTATAGCTTCCATCAAGAATAGAACAGAAATATACAGGCATGAAAATCGTACCGATGTTTCAGGAATTCCTGCAAAATGTGTGTCAAAATTGTCAAAAAATCCTGCAAATAAACCTGTTTTGAATCATTTTTAAGCAGTTTTCCTGCAACAGTTGTTAATCGCACATTATGCCTGAATAATATGAATGTATATATTTTATTTACCATTTACATAGTTAATTATTTAGGCCAGTTGCCATAATAAAAACATGAATCCTTATAGTTTGGAAAGAGAAAATTAGTATATGTCTGGATATTTCCAATAGCTCAAAATGTATTTCATTTTTGGCAAAGTATATGTACAAGACCGTCTTTCGCATAACTAGCAAATCACTATATACAAGACTAAAATTGGACCTACAGAGGGTGATTAGTCCTTGATTTTTCTAAATAAAATTGGACCTACAGAGGATGGTAAGTCCTTGGTCAGCCCCATCGCTTCGTCGCTACCGCTTCCTCAGCTCTGCTTTTATGCCTTATTAGTTCTTACCTAAGACGCTACGCTCCCAGATTGGATAAAAGGCTGAACTTACTACAGTGGCGTTGCCGCTACACACTATAGGTGCTTCTATCCTTATATCCTTATACTTTTTAGACTAACTAAACGAAAAAGATACGACTGCTCTTAATTTTACGTAACTCTACTATTATATAGACGGTCTTGTACATAACGTTTTGGTATCTGTATACACGACTAGTCTTGTATATAGTCACTACCTTCATTTTGATTGTCATCCCTGATGTTCATGCAAAAGGACTTTGTGCTAAGATTGCGTAAATGTGACCATCCATCATAGTCCTCCAGTAAAGGCTGTATTTTTTATTTTGAGCAAGAGTCGTATTCTGACAAAATTGTGATTTTTGCCGATTTTAATCGTTCATGCCTTGCTAAATTCCGGGGAAATATCAGCTTTCATATTTCAACAAAGCTCTTTCCTAAGCGGCTGCCAGGCAATTTTTACCCTATGGTTCCTGAATTTTTTGGGCCCAGGTGACAGGTCTTGCCGTATACAATTTTAATAAAAATTGAGACCCACGTGACGGGTCAGCCGTATAAATTTTTTGGTCTCTAGTATGGGTTATAAATTTTTGAAGAATTAAAATTAAATCTGATGTGCAAATATAATTAATCTTTTAGGGCAAGTCTTGTCTATAGTGCTTTTTTGTTTGTGTTGTTTTTACCTTTTTTGTGTCTTTTATTTGCTTATGAATGTGCAACTTATTTTGTTTCATAAGGGCATGCTTTCATCAGGTCTTCTTGGCCTTTCAAGCATGTCCTCAACATCAAGTTTTGTTTTGTATTTTATATGTATTTTTATATACGTCTGAATCATATTGAAATAAAGTTTGAATTGAAATGAATTGGAAGCAGAGGCATTTTTGGAAAAACAATACATATTCATCAGAAAAACAAAACAAACAATTTCTTCTTTTATTGATAGTTATTTGATTTCTCCTAGTGGATGGCTCCTAGTCCTGAAGAAACATCTTCTGGTTTTCTGGAAATTCTAAGAACTATAGGAGCCATTTGTTTTGTTTTTTCAGATTTCTGACTCCTGGTCCATGTCAGCTTAAGAAAAAGGGTGTTTTTTCCAACTTGAATATATCTTGAATATGTCCATAATATGAAAAATATAACATACTATACGTTTTCATAAGTATTAGGCATTTTGATATGCCATGCCTTGAAGAATTTTAACTCTATTTCTTAGTGTTGTATTTATCTGAAACAATATTGTCATTTTAAAGCTCATGATACGTTTTGTTTTGTTTTGTTTTGTTTTAATCTGCTATAAAACAAACAGGGGACTACTTTTCTGGAATTTTGTGGTAGATGGTCACAAATGTTTGAACTCCTTTCACATTTGTTTCCCAATAAATTCATCAAAAATTTGATAATCCTAAGAATGACCTGGATATAATTGGTCCATGTAGTGTAATGCCAAAATCCATGATGTTTTGCAGTTGAAGTATGTCATGAACTGAACTGAAGTGCCGTGTAATTGAATTGAACACTATACCAACTTTTTGGCACTTTGTCAGATTAGCATTTTCCCCAGCATTGTGTCTAGCTGTTTATAAACATTAATGTAGGATTTGACTTTCTTTAGTGATCAGATATAATGTTTTGTTTTTGATAACTTTATTAATTTTAAAAAGCATGCATACTTTTAAAATGAAACATTGTTTTAATTTAATTAACAATGATTTTTTTTTTACTGTAGATTAGTTAATGAGTTTTGATATATGATTTAAATATGTGGATTTAGGATTTTTGATTGTAAGTCATTCCGTATAATCAACATTTCAATCCAAACACAGTTTTGCCAAAAGCAAATTAGCTGCGACATTAGCCGCTGTAATCTGCATCCTCATCATCATCATCCTTCGATGATACATGACACACATCTTTGCCAACTATCTTTATTACACATTGCACTTCCTAGTTCATTGAAGTTCAAGCCAGTAGCTCTACATATGGTATCAGGGCATGTTAATGGTCTACAGCCTCTGTTTCGACATGGGAGTCTCCAAAAAAGTAGGTCCGATATGATATGGCTCGAAAGCAGTGACCAGCAAACTTGCTCTCCTCTGTGCCACAGTTGTAGATATAGGAGGTATATCACCATAAATCTGATGCTTAGTTGGATGTTGTTTCCAGGACATATTTTGGACACGCATTAGAAGTCTGGTGTAGATGCCATCTAAGCGGTCTTGAAGTTTTTTCTTCAAAGTCCATGTTTCTACACCATACAATAAGATGCTTTCAACACAGGCCCTGAAGAATTCAATCTTGGTTGCCCTGGTAATATCAGACTTCCATATGACATCAAGCTTGTTACAGGCGATCCATGCTTGTCCCTTTCTTGTCAAGAAGTCTTTTTTGCTATCAAGTACATATGACCCAAGGTACTTAAAGTAATCCGCATAAAAGTGGGTTATTTGAACTGTTGATCAAAAGAGAGTGACATTATGGGCCCACTTTGTGCCTATTTGGGTACACTGTCATCCACTTATTGATGATGCACGTACCCAAATAAGGTGGACTCCTTTATGTATATGGATTACAGCCAGCGTTGCTAACGACGCGACTTACCCGCCCGATTGGGCTATTTTGAATTTGCTTGCCATGGGTAAAATTTGTCTAGTGAGGATGACTTAGTGCTGTCACTATCTGCCTGCAGCAGTTTTATTTCTTTCAATCTGGTCTATATACAGTGCATGGCTTAGGAAGCGGTATATAGGGAAAATATATTTTTTGGCCCCCCCCCCCGAAAAAAATATATCATCATATTCATATAACCCCACAAACCCCATAGTTTTTTGCACCAGGAAATGGCCTCTCCTGTCGTTCAAAGTGTGTAGAAGCCCTCTAGCTTCGGGGGCTTTGTCCCCTCAACCCCCACCAGGGCTTCGCCTCTGGACCCCACCATTAAATATAGATTTTTTTCTCTCACTTGTATCCTTTAAGTCAATGGGTATACAGGTTTTTTCCCCAGGAAATGACCTCTCCTGTTGTTCAAAATGTGTAGAAGCTCGTTGTCGACAAGCCCGATTATTTGTCGACAAACTCGACAAAAAAATAGAAATATATAAATAAATAAAATAAAATAGAATAAAATAAAATCTCCAGAAAAATAGAAAGCTTAGCATAGTAATGAAATTTACCCTGATATACTCGTCTTAAAGCAAGTTGATCGCATTTTCATTTATTACATTCTATCACAGCATTGCCACATTGATTTCAATTAAAGAGGGTGACAATTCAAATGAGTGCCACAAGATGTAATTTCAATTCTCTTGGCTAGATCCACAAAACTTATTGTCAACAGTATCGCGACGTCGGTTGCTCGATTTCGGGGCTTTGTCGACAATGCAAATGCTTACCGATAGTCCGATACCAGCCCTAGTTTTTACTAGCTCTCTTATTCTCTTAGACATCAGAATGATTCCTGCTTTAAACACATTTATGTTCTAAGTATTTAGTATTTGTATGCTCTATATGTATGAGTAAACTTTACAGTTGTTGGGATAAACTTTACAGTTGTTCAGATAGGTTAGAAAATAAGATGGAAGCAACATATAAGAGTGAATAACAGATGGTTCCTCATATAATGAGTGAGTCATAAAAATGCAATAGTTGAAATCGGAGCTTGAATGTTTTCTTTAAGCTATGACAAGTTTTACCATTTTCAACTCAATGATATTATTGAAATCATAAAATGTCTTACAAATCAAATCTGCAGGGTGCGTAAGATGAGAGCTTGTGCGACTACGCATAGATAACGAAAATGCACTGCGCGAGTCTTGATTGGTTGTTTGATGCGATGATCGCGTGAGAAGAAAGTCTTTTCTATTACCCGAGGTCATACGCTTCTTTACTCCACGCATTTGCTGCCTTCAATATTTCATGACTTGTGCTAAATTTAATTAATTCAATAATAGTTAATATGGCTCAACATAAAACTAAAAAATAATCAAAATCAGTTTTATTGTATTTGCTTTAACTTAAAATATTCTTTTTATAACCGTGCTTGCACATTTTAGATATGTTATAATTTGGTATACACATCTAATATATCAGTCCAGCACCTTAATCTATACTAATACATGTAAAGCTTACTCATATATATGCACATATTATCACCTGGGATTATCACCTCTACCATTCCGTAGACTTAAGGTGAAAACATACTATTTTGAGCTATCAAACATTTGATGCAACAAGTCTTTGTTATTACATTAATTCCAATGCATCTTCTAATCAATAACGGATGATTGGTGTTGAAAATCACCAAGCAAAGAAAATTTGGTGGAGTATTGATTTTTCATCACCAAGCATCCATTACTAATAGAAAATACATTGTAACTGTATATCAGATTATAAGATGACATAGACTTGATGCACCAAATGTTTGGTAGCTCAAAAAAAGTATAATCTGACCTTTAAGCATAAAAATGTTTTATTAGTGTAAAATTGGGAAACAATTAAAAATTTTCTCTCACTTCTGTTTTTACCCAAGTCAGCTATAGATAGTATTTGGATGTAACATGCTGTTTGTAAAGATCTCCCTATAGCTTTTGGATATTGGACAGATATGATTTTCACTGTTGACTTAGGTTCCTTCTCCCATCTATCTCTGAAGGATACACTCCTTCAGAGAGCATACAATTTACTGGGTTCCTCCTCAGTATATGGCAAAGAAATTTAAGCTGTCAATTCAATTTGACTATGATTATGACTGTCAATGCTAATTCAAACAATTGGGGTAGGTCATTTGTTTAACACAAAATTGTACGCGAAACACACGATAGCGAAGTCAGGATTCCAGGTTTTTTTTTTAAGAAAGGGATATTCAAGTTGAAGCTTATTGTAGTTATGGTTGGGTTACACTACACCAATCAAACAATTCTTTAGACCTTAGATTAATATATGCATGGTGTGAGTGAAAACACTTGTGAATTGTGTTGCTACCTTTCAGTGTGTTGGCTTGATTTGGTACATGAGAGCACACACCACCAATAAATCGCCTATTCATTCCTATGCAAACCAGCCTCCTGATCATGGCGGATATCTTGGCTATAAAGCGACTGGTTGCTTCAACTCTTGGATTTATTTTGAGATTATAGTCTAGAAGAGCCCACAAAGTGAAGAAATATATAGGGTAACCTTGATAATTTTTTGCTAGGTCGCCTCGAACATAGGATATGCTCAAAATGTCATTTTCTCTAAATCGCTACAAAATTTCTCTAGACACTGAAAATCTGCCCTCAAATTTTACAAAAACAGCAAAATTATAGTAATCTTCAACCAGCCTGACTACATTTGAGCCACAGAACATGATTCAAAAGAAATTTGATCAAAAAACCTAGTTCCCGCCATTTTTGAAGCTTTTAATTTAGAGAGGGCAACCAAATACTTGCTTTCGCATAGCTCCTTACGGGCCAAAAGCATTTATTTAGTGATGTGTGTCCATGATGGACAGCTTGATGTTCACAAAACTTTATTCTTTCCCTCAACCGGGATTTGAATCTTGGACTTCCATGCTTGATTTTCCGTTTAGTGGGGGACCTCAGTATAACAATGTGCACATGCATGACCAAGCAAGCTTTTTTTTTTTTATATATCCCTAGATGCTTTTTCTCTCTAGAAGAGCAACAATACTCACTTTGTGTGTTTATAAGCAATCTGACCAAATTCATTATAAGCCTGCTAATTATGCAAAAAGTAATGTACAAATCAACCCTTTATGTTTGTTTCTTGGTCATACATGTGTCATATCGCAGTATGGGATATTTAGCATTGCATGAATTTACCTATGAATGTTGTCAATCATCCAGGTTGCTTAGTAAAACATGACAATAGTTATTGTCCAGTTGACATGTCCAGTTGACAATAATTATTACTATATTTTGCTATTTTCAATGGTTACAATATCATTCCTCATCCAAGGAGCATCACCAGGCTGAATAATCTTCTGTTGACTTGTTGATCTGCGATGGTGTAGAAAAAAAAAGAGTCTCAAAAGTCTAAACACACATTTGATCGAGGATAAAAGTATTGTAATTTTGTACAAAACAAAAGTGGATTCAACAACTCATCGTATCTTCTTATACGGGAGCGCGCCATTGCTGATTCGTGATGAATCCACTAGTTGATATTCAAATAAGCACATCACGCACGGCACAGTGTACAAGGAGGTGCGTTTACGCAGTACACCTAAGTCAGCACACTGTTAATCACGCGTTGGGAACTTGATTAGGTGCATGGACTGGCGTTTGGGAACAGTAAAAAACGACAAATTAAAGCACAAACATTTAATAACTAGCATTTTGCTTCAGATTCTGCAAAATATTTTTATGAAGTTGACTTTGTTGAATTGAATACATTTAGAATTTAATTCATACGTTTTCAGGAAGATTTTCATTGTTGAAAGGTATTCAAACACGCTACAGAGTTGTTCATCGTGAATCAACAACTCTGCATCCGATGTGTCGGCATATTTTTATCACGCTCGGGTAGCTAAAGCCACCCTCGCGGGATAAAAACAAGCGGACGCATGGATGCATCGTTGTTTATTGGCGATGAACAACTCTGTAGCGTGTTTGAATACCTAAGTCAAAGAAGCCATCTATGTTTGTAGGGAGGAACCTTAACAGAGAAAGGAGCCTTAGACATAATTATTCGTAATACTTACGACCCAGCAATCAAGAACATTCCTTTACATCTCTCACATGACTTTTCTACACCGTCATTTATCAATGAGCCAACATAAGATCAGTGGGCCTGATGATGCTCCTTGGACGAGGAGTGATACAGTAGGCTTTAAAAAGTAACTGTCCAGTTACGAATTATTACTATATTTTGCTATTTTATTGCATGAATTGTCATTTTTATTCACTTAATTCAAATTTTGCATTTTTCTGCATTATCAAATTAATACTTTGCAGTGTAGTATGTGTAATTTTGCTCCCTTCCTATAGATTGTAACCAACTAAGATTAGACATGCAGAATTCGACTACCTCAAGGCAAAGAGCAAAAACGGATACCTCCACCTTGACTCCTATCGTAGAAAAAATCAACAAGCAATTGCCAAGGACTAGCACACCGATAGGTCATATACCTATTAGCTCAATTAAAAAATCCACATCAGTCATCTCTTTTATAGAGGCAGTTGAGCAAAGTAAAGAGTATCTGGAGAAATCCTCTCCTAAGGCCGTATTGAATACGACGGACCCAGCTATGGATGACCCCGATGTTCAAGTTATGATTCCATCTGAACGTAGACGCTCTTGGACGGGTAGGAGAATAATTGTTACTAAATCAAATCATTTGTAATAATATACAGTAATCATTTTGATCACGATTAGTATAATATATTCATATTTTGTTTCTTTGAAAATCACTTAGATTTTATTTGATCATATTCATGGACTGATACATTCTAGTTCATATTCATTACATAGGGTTTTTGACAAGATCAACTTTTTTTTTGCTATTCAACCCTAATCGGTCACAATAATAATATGTTTTAAATGTAATTGATCTAGAAGCTGTTTTGTGTTCAACATTTAGTCTTCACGGTATAATCATCATTTTGTTATTTATAAAGTTATAAACAATCAAGCAGGTACGAAGTGCTGAACTCAGATCAGCTTAACTGATTTTAGGCAAAAAATGGGCCTTTGAAAATTTTAGGCGATTAAAAAATGGACCTTAAAAATTATTTTTTGATTACATCAAACTTAAATTTTGGCTAAACATAGCCTTCTGATTCGAAAATTTTCAAATTGCTATAGCTGAAAGCAAAATATTGTATTTTTTCTCAATTAATGCTTCAAATGCGTGGTCTAAAGAATGGTGAGAGATTTGTAAAAAGGGGTTCATGGCTGCAATTAATATGCACCCTGCTTGTATGTAAGCCCCCTTCCTTCGAAAGAAAAAAAGGCGCTCCAACTGTGCATATATATACCACCCGTTTATCTTTACCTCTTTCCATATCTATTCATAGTGAATGCATTGCAGTGGATTGTAAGTAATTTGATGTGTTGCTTCAAGCACCTCCTACCGCAGTGCCAACTCATGATTCATTGCACGATTGTGTAAGATCTAGACCAGCCATTTCTGTCTCTACACGCATTTCTTAGTTGCATGAAATTATTGATGTGTTTGGACTTTTCATTATATATATTTGCATGCTTGATTTCTGTGTTAAGCTGGTTGTAGTGTTTCAGTGAAATTTTATCAGCTAGTATCAACTTACTTTAGTATGAAATTTATACTTTCCAAGAAGATGACATGAATTGAATAGTTAAATATATTTTCTCATATTTTTCCAACCTAATTTATTCATTGACAATTTTTACAAAATGCTCTATTGAATTATTTGTTTGATGCATTATTAGAAATCACATTAAGGAATTTTTTTCACACCATGTCTGTTCAATTTTCTGTTCCAACTCGAAGTCTTGAATGAATTAAGTGCTTAATTTGACAGAGTGACTGAAACAGGAACAGTTCTTTTTCAAGAGCATTGAAAGTTTGCTTTATTGTGTCTTCAAAATATCTCATTTTGAGGAAGCTTAATTATTCTATATGAATATTTCAATTTATGAATAATGTTAAGTCTTGAAAATTGCTTGATTTATGGTCGATAATAATAATAATTACATATTTTTAAAAGCACCTCACATTAGGATCTAGTGCTTAGAACCCTTAAAAACAAAGCAAATAAAATGAACAGAATATGTGCATGGTTACTGCAAAGACTCAGCAAAATATTTCTCTATTATCAGATCAGTCTGTACCAAATACAATATGTGACCCGTCATATCGAAAGGTACCTTAAGGTCGGCAAAATCAAAATTGATTTTTTGGGCTCATCTGAAAGCTGAGATTTTAAGCTTCAAAATGACACCTTGATTTTGGTTATTGGATGTCCGGTTGTGAAGTTACACCCAAATTGGTAAAAGGCATCGAGCTGATTCGGAAAACTATAGTTCTGAGAAAATCGAGTTTAAAGTTTTTGTACATAGTAAATCTTGAATGGAGAGAGGATATTTAGCTTGGTTTTTAATACATTTTTCTATGTTTTGGATATTGGAACCTGATTAATATGATAGAGTACACTTCAATTATAACCTTTCTGATGAAATTAGAAATTCGACCTTGGACGTGATTTTTAACTATGCTTAGCTTCAATGGCCCGTATCTCGTAATGTACTATGCCGGTATTAAGGTACCTTTCGATATGACGATCCACATATGTGATGCTCTATGAAGTATGTTTTGTAAGAGTTTCACAACTTTTTGAGTAAAAAAGTCTGTCACTTAAATCATGACTGCTTGGTATTAATGTAGAAGTATCATTTGTAAGAATTGAAAGGTATTTCATAACCTATTAAAAAAGGAATTTTTGATAAAGAAATATTGTAGCCTACCATGGATTTGTTGTTAAATCATTTTGCATTTTTTAACACCAGGTCCACTTTCACCAAGGACGCTTCATACTAGATCAATTTTTAGTAATCAACAGAAGGCTTCCTTTCATCTGCTAACCGACATGTCCACTTCATCAACAACAGGGATGCCAAAGACTGCCAGCTGGGTGGAAGATAAAGAGGTATTTTTTTTAAAAATTTCAATTCATTTATTTATTTTCCATCAAACAAACACAAAGTAACAAGAATGAGCAACAAGAGATGGAGGAGACAAAACGATAAGCAAAAGCCTGTAAAATTGTTGTGCCCCCTGACATGAATAAAACACACACCAAAAAAAAGAAAAAAACTTTACAAACAAAAACAAATATTAAACAAAGAAAACAAAAAAGATGTTATAAGGCACTCACGTAGCACACACACCCCACCAGAAGCAGTGTCAAAAGCGAGAATAGAGAGAAACATGGAAGATGAGTTTACAGACCAAAACTGCAATTCAATGTAAAAGGAATTACCAAACACTTAAAATTAAACATCATTTGATCATTCATTGTAGAATAATAAAGACAGGCAATGTGTTACTGAGAATAAAGATTTTACTAGAATTTTGAAACACCAGAAAATATATTTCAGTAAAGACTTACAATTTAAACTTGAATTGTCCATTGTTTAACAGTCTTTGTGTTCTTTTGCAGATCATTCTATATTTATGGTCCAACTCATTTTGCATTGATATTTTGAAATCAACCCTGTTTCTCATATTAAAGTTTTGATGTTTGAAAGCATGGAAATTGCTGTAAGCTAATAATAATATTTTTGATCGATGAGGGGATGGTAGGAAAAATAGTCCAAATGACAGAGAGTGGAACCTACAAGGAAAATAATTTCGACTGTTTGGGTTTGGGAGTAACACTAACAGTTGAACAATAGATAATATTGTCTAGAATTAACACACCACCTACACTGCCGCTCTAAAGTATTTCCGCACAAAACCTTTATTCAGCCATATCTCAAAAGGCATTTATCCAATTTTCATCATTTTTTGACAGAGTCTATATTGTATAATTATCGAAGTAACTATTCCGGAATTGCATTCATTGCATTTTAAGATATGGAATGTAATGCATATTACTACTTTAGTCTGAACATAAACAAATTGAGTTTATATACATTTCTGCGCATTTGTTTTAAAACTTACGACCTGAAAATATTCTATCCTGTTACAAGGTAATGATAAGATTATGAAAAATTGATATAATCACATAGTAATGAGATTTGTACTTGAACCTTTGGTGATTTTAGGTGGTTTGTTATAAAAAACGAGGTTTCTGGACATTTTTGATTAAAGTGGAAATACTTTTGAGCAGGAGTGTAGTTGTATAATATCATTGTTGTGATTCATAAACTTGAATCGTACTTGGGGTGTATTTGTATATGGTCCATGAAATCAGCCATTTTTATAGCAATGGAAGATCAAATATTAAAAGAAACATTGATTTATTCATATTGAATAGATAAGTTTAATACCTATACCTGTATGACTCTGTGATGATTCTAGGTTGTTTACTATAAAAAACAAGGTTTTTGAACATATTTAAATGTGCGGGAGTGTATCCAAAATCATTTTTAAAACGTTCATTCTGCTTATAAATAGCTCATTGGAATGTACATCAAAACTCATTTCTATAAACTATTTATTCTGCAAATTGTTTTACAGCTCATCGGAATGTATAAAGATGTTGAAATAGAAGAAATATTGAAACAACTCACCGAAACAACCTCACTAAGAGATCAGGCAGACATAGTGCACTACCTGTATGCAGTCAAGTAAGTGAATGTCAGTAGCATAGCAAGGGGAAGGTATATCAGAGGCACGTTGCCCCTCGGCGCCACCTCTATACTCTATAAACCTTGAAGTATGCAACAAGCAGTCAGACTCTGTTACGAGATCCATAACATATCCCTTGTATTCTACAACATTGTGAAGTGTTGTTTTTGTATTGTGTAAGAGACTAGCACTGATTGATTAGGATTGATTAAGACCAAATCACTGCATATTGCAGGCATGAGAATCTTCCTGTTTAAACAGGAATTCCTTTTTTTATTTTGTGGCCAAATATATGTGTTTTCCTGTTTTTAGCCTGTTTCCTGTTTTTTCATGGAGTTTCATTCTCATGCCTGATATTAACACATTTGGTACATGACTCTTACATGATTTTGGGAATATTTTAGTTAATTTTGTTGCTACTACATGGACAAATCTTGAATATAAGTTCATTTCAATATTCAACATGATTGGGTACGTTGTTATGATTAAAAAAGTACGGACTAATTTATTTCAACGTATGGTCATATTTGTTTATGTGTGTAAATCAGCTGCTTGTTGCATACTTCAAAATTTATAGAGTATAAGGGTGCACCAAATTGTCAGTACGTAAAATATAGTTGAACCAAAGTTCAATGCAGTTGTGGCAGCAAGAGGAAACTGAAATAAGCAGATTTGGCACAAAAATCTTGGCTCGCCCACTCCCCTCCCACTTTGTAAGTTTTACCTTTTTAGGTCCTGTTAATTTGGCATGCCACTTTTATACCCAGGCACATTGGTGAACTCCCCCCCGGGGGGCACTCAAGTATAATGTTGCAGGCATAGCATGACCACAGTTTTTCAAAACACCCCCTAAAGGGTGATTGTTTCTGAAGCCAAAATATACCC
>JXSR01S001025.1:66926-77306 GCA_000969725.1 Ophiothrix spiculata | reverse complement strand
CCTAAAGGGTGATTGTTTCTGAAGCCAAAATATACCCTTTTTCCCCATTCACAACCTATATTGAGAATTTACCATTGTCGTTTTAACACTAGGGTTTGAAAAAGTACCCTATTTCTTGAAAATGAGCTAAAATGGCTGTGTTTTTTATACCCGAAACAGTGTCACCTGATACACCCTTCTGTCCTCAAAAACAACCCTAATTCACCTTTTTCTTGGTCATGCTATGCCTGCAGCATTATATTTGAGTGCCCCCCCCCCCCAGCCCCGGGGAACCTCCACTGGTGAAGCGCCGTTGATTGAATCAGATATTTTCAGTTTAGCTGTACTAAAAACGGGTAAAAAAAATGTTTCAGATATGGTAATGGGAAGGGATCAGGTAAATCAACCCAAGTATCATGGAAGGAACAAACTATTACTATAAACCGCGAAATGTAATTGGTCGGTTAAACCTGATGCGCATGACAGTATTTTGCCTACTTCTCTCAAGCAGGGAGAAAATTGAAAAACTACCGCACCCCTATTATCGCACCCCTGTAATCGTATGACTTATCAGTTGGCATGGTTGGAAATTCATACGGAGACCGAGAAGAATGAACATTTTTGGGTGTTTTTTGATGTGTTAACACAATATTCAGTGAAATATTTATGAGGTATAATAAAACAAATACAACATGGTTTATTTCGAGAAGTATCGAAAATTTGTGATCCCTCGGTGTTGGATGCGTACGGCAACTTCCCTCCGCTTTGCGTCTGGAAGTAGTCGCACGCATCCAACACCGAGGGATCAGTAATTTACACTACTTCCCTCTATACCATGTTGTATTTGTATTTTACTAATGTATGTATCATGCAACTACCACCGTATGACCATATGACAGTATTTTGCCTACTTCCCTGAAGTGGGCGTAACGCCCGTGTCCAACACCTCGGGATCAGTAATTTTCACTACTTCCCTCTGTACCATGTTGTATTTGTATATTACAAATTAATATATGTATCATGCAACTACCTTAATGGTATGACCATATTGAGAGAAGTCTCTGCCAACACTCGCACTCACCTAAATGAGACATGCCCACACTGACAAAAACTGGGACAGAGAATTTATTGTTTGTAAATTTTATTTGTTAAATATCCTCATACTAATTTGATAGTATAGGTGCTTTGTTGACCATATTGAATATATCATTTTTTTTTCCCTCTAAATATTGATCGATCTGCATTTTGGCTTGATGCAGAGTCATTGGGGAAAAACAGCGCACATAAAACTTGATCAGCCAATTAGACAATTTTAAGCAAGTGCATTCCATATAGTAATGGAAACATACTAAACCAGTTATATGCCTTGAACAATTAACCTTTTCTTAGACTTTGGTCCCCCATTGCTTGTACATGCTATCAGGGGTATAATATATATTCTTAAACTGTTGTCCTCTTTAGTAAAAAATTACCATGGGCAATTGTTTTCCTTTTCCTTTCATTTTCAACCTTGTTTTGACATTTGGCAGTGTTTTTTCATATCCTTTATGTAAAGGGGTCACTCACACCCATATATCTTCTTTTTTTCTGCAGAGGATTAGATTGGGATACTGAAGTTATGGGTAAAAAGGGAGTGACGGTGCGCTACCTCATCGAGGAGATATACTACAAGGTAATGTTGAATATTAGGCAAAAAAAAATTTTTTGCCATAACCATTTTGGTGCCGACGAAAAAAGGTAAAATCAACCAGGGAAACAATACACTTTTCACTTTCAGGCTGCTTAAAAGTCCAGATTGTTGATAAAAATGAAAGTTGGGAACCACTATCAGGCTGCTTAAAAGTCCAGATTGTTGATAAAAATGAAAGTTGGGAACCACTCTCAGGCTGCTTAAAAGTCCAGATTGTTGATAAAAATGAAAGTTGGGAACCACTATCAGGCTGCTTAAAAGTCCAGATTGTTGATAAAAATGAAAGTTGGGAACCACTTTCAGGCTGCTTAAAAGTCCAGATTGTTAATAAAAATGAAAGTTGGGAACCACTTTCAGGCTGCTTAAAAGTCCAGATTGTTGATAAAAATGAAAGTTGGGAACCACTTTCAGGCTGGGTCACATCCGTCACTTCCCATATATTTAATGATGGTTGCACTTGCAAAATCACGAATGGAAAGTTGCAAATCTCAAAATTGAGTTTATGGCATATTTTAATTCTTTATAATCTGAACTTTCGAATGATATATAGTATGTGTCACACAGTCTTTCTCCATTTAGAGATCAAAATACAAGCAGTCCAATGAAAATCTGTGGCAACAAAAATGAGCTGCAAATCGACTTTAAAATGTCCAATTACTATAGTGTATGATAGTAAAATGTGTTCAATTTATTTGTGATTAATTGCACTTTCCGGCCTAATTGACTTTGGAAACTCAAGGTATAGTTAAGCATTTATCCATGGATGTGTTTTATGTCAAACAAACAAAATTCGACCTTTTCACCATACTTTGACTTTAGAAGCCATTTATTCAAAATCGTAATTCACGACTTTCCGCTCATTTTGCTAGAGCAACCGACATATATGAAATAATAATTTAAAACTATGCATCAGCACTGACCTTTTTGGTCAAAATTGTCAGAGAAACCCTTCTCCTTCCTCAACGAGTGGTGTCTGAGTTGTAACAGACGGAGAAGGGTTTCTCTGAAAATTTCGAGTGCTGATGCATATTTTTGAAATATTATTTAATGTCTTCAACCAGCAAATCTCTTCAATTGCATTTATACAACCCACATATAATTGACAGCTTATATTTTTGTTTTTTTTATTTAAAGGATTTAATCAATCTCAAGTGTTGACACCTTTGCCTTTGTTAAATCTGTTGTGTTCAACCCTTGGGAGAAAGATTTTAAGGTTTTAATTACATGTCAGTTGTTTCTTCAGTATTCAAGGTTTAAAATCAACCCTCAAAAACCTTTAACTGGCAAGTTTCCAGTTTCTGTAAGATAAAAACAAATATCCATTATTATGAAGATGGGTGCTCTCATTCACCCAGTTGTAATGAATTATAAGGAATAAATAAGTCACATTCTGGAACTTGCTTCTGCAACTATGCAACGTTGCGACTATTACCAACGGTCTTTAACAGGCATCTGATTCCTGGGGTGGTCATGTGACAGATGGCTAGTGACTTCACGAATGCCTGGTCCCTTACGTGAGATTACAATAGTTTAGACCTATTTCTTAGCGAGGGTCGGGTTCCCAATCCTTTCCCAAATTAATTCCTCGCTTGTGTTATTGTTTCTCCATATCATTAACCCTAACACTTTTAAGCACCTCTTCGTTCAAATCTCCTCAGAAATATACATGCTAAAAATGGATGGTTTCCCCCGGAATCGAACCCGGGACCTCTCGCATCCCGATCCCACATTCACTGATGCAAGCCAACGGGTATACGCTGCCCTGGCAGCGTTTTCGTGATTATAGCTCCGGTCTGTGACGTATTTGGACTAAGGCGATTTTCTTGATTTTGTGGAATGGGATTTTGTGAGGTTCGGTGGTGTTAGGGTTAATAATTAAATTTGTATTTTAACCTCCAATGGGCGAAGTTCAAAAAATGAACTTGATTTTGTGGTAAAATTCTATCACCTTTAGGACATGCAGATCATGATGTTCAAATTGATCAGAAACCATATTGTGAATAGGTAAAATTTGATCAAGCTATTCAATAAACATTAGAAGTAAGGATCAGGATTGGTTTTCAGGCACTGCCGTTTGAAATTGGCAGGGGATCAATATGTAGCTCTCCTGGAGCTTTTTAGGGGAGCGGTAGAAGAGCAATTAGAAAAGCTCTTCTGGAGTAAATGAGGGGAGCGATCTGTATTATTTCTTCTTTGCCGCCCCACGGATCCGGTCATCTCTCATTACGTTCTGGATTTGACGACATACATCACACCACACCTCATGGCCTCACTAACGAACACAGTCCCATCTTTCTCTTCCTTTTTAAATCATATATGTCTTGTAATTTCCAATTACGAAAAGTAGACAAAAGCACTTTATATGATTTACTTTTAGGCATGATTTGTCATATGAAGTAGAAATCCGGATCCGTGGAACTGCAAACAATTGTGACTTATCGACACGAAAACACCAGACAAGCAAAATCACAACAAACACAAGACGCCCGGTAAAAAATTCACCGTTCACATCGTGTTCATTTTCGTACATGTTTCCGATGTGTATAGCATAAACGCTAATGGACGAACACAAAAACTTCCGATCATAAACCGCGCGGTGGTTGAACATTTCATTCCATGTCACTTGTGTAAATAAAATTTCTTTTAAAAAATGACAACGCGGTACGTATCATTCAAGGCGCGCAATATTTCGCGCTCTCTTAAAGCAATTCAGGCGCGCAAGGGCGCTCGATCGATCTCGCGCGCCTCAAACGGCAGTGCCTGGGTTTTACATCTTTTGAGGTTGAACTTTGTGGAAAACCTCTTTGCAGGTTTCCTGTAAATTCCCATAAAAAGAATTGATTAAAATGTTTAAAACAAACTGTTTAAGGCTGGGGTAGACCCACAACTTGCATAAACTGTTTTTGTGTCCTAACTCTTAAAATATTTGACCAAAATGGTAAATTTTGGCAAAAATGTCCAAAACTGTATTTTTTGCCCCAAACTAAAATTTGCATTCATGAAAATTTTGACATTTTTACTTTTTGGAATATAGAAACAAATGTCTAGGAAGGACTTAATCATTTTTTTTAATGCAAAAAATATGTCAAAACAGTCATTTTTGTCACTTTTCACTTAGGCCAAAAAAAAAATATTGTTTGTTTGCCCTCCAGTGGAAAAATTAAAATTTTGGGTCGGTCGGTCGATTAATCTTTTTTTTTTTTATTTATTTTTTTTTTACTCTACACATATGATGTCATTCCATGGATTTTATCATGAATATCAAGCAATGCAGGGCTTAATCAAAAATTGTGGGTCATTATTTAGAGGAAATATGCATTTTATACTACTAAACGTGACTTCACACTGCTAAATATTACGTTTTACATCAAAAATATTGAGTTTTCATATTTTACATGTGTGAAGAAAAAAAAAAACTAAAATCGCGACCCTAATTTTTGGCATTTTTAGGGTCGGTCGCGGAGGGCAAACAAACATAATTTTTTTTTTGGCCTTATTTTTGTATTAAAATTTCAAAATTTCATAAAAACAAATTTAAGGCTTTCCAGAAATTTTGGGGGTAAAAAATGTGTTTTTGGCACTTTTTGCCAAAAATCACCATCATGTTCAGCATGAAAATCCGCTTCTAGAAATGTATACTTTATATGGGTTATACAATTAGTTAGAGAGTTAAGGTACAGAAACAGTTTATGTCAATTGTGGGTCTATCCCAGCTTTAAGAATATGTTTCTTAATCCACAATCCTCAATCCACAAAGCCAATATTATTATTATTAATACTATACATATTGTATTTACAATTCAGAGTGCTCAATACAAGGTGTGGTCCCTAGTTCGACACACTGCAGGTATCCTAGGCAAGCAGGTAGAACAGTTATCCCATGCGTTGACTGATCTCCTGGTCAGACAGAAGCAAGTATCGGTTGGTCTTCCACCAGAGCCGAGGGAGAGGACTATCACTGCGCCGTTGCCACCCAGAGAAATCATCAAGATCATTACAGAGGCTTGTGGGGATGATAGGAGCTCTATAGTACTGACGCAGGTAAGAACATTGGGGTTTGGTTCAATTCCCTGGTTAGACAGAAGTAAGTATCGGTTGGTCTTCCACCAGAGCGGAGGGAGCGGACTATCACTGCACCGTTGCCACCCAGAGAAATCATAAAGATCATTACAGAGGCTTGTGGGGATGATAGGAGCTCTATTGTACTGACACAGGTAAGAACGTTGGGGTTTGGTTCAATTCCCTGGTTAGACAGAAGTAAGTATCGGTTGGTCTTCCACCAGAGTAGAGGGAGAGGACTATCACTGCACCGTTGCCACCCAGAGAAATCATCAAGATCATAACAGAGGCTTGTGGGGATGATAGCAGCTCTATTGTACTGACACAGGTAAGAACGTTAGGGTTTGGTTCAATTCTCTGGTTAGACAGAAGCAAGTATCGGTTGGTCTTCCCCCAGAGCCGAGAGAGAGGACTATTACTGCGCCGTTGCCACCCAGAGAAATCATCAAGATCATAACAGAGGCTTGTAGGGATGATAGGAGCTCTATTGTACTGACACAGGTAAGAACGTTGGGGTTTGGTTCAATTCTCTGGTTAGACAGAAGCAAGTATTGGTTGGTCTTCCCCCAGAGCCGAGAGAGAGGACTATCACTGCGCCGTTGCCACCCAGAGAAATCATCAAGATCATAACAGAGGCTTGTGGGGTGCGCCGTTGCCACCCAGAGAAATCATCAAGATCATTACAGAGGCTTGTGGGGATGATAGGAGCTCTATTGTACTGACCCAGGTAAGAACGTTGGGGTTTGGTTCAATTCCCTGGTTAGACAGAAGCAAGTATCGGTTGGTCTTCCACCAGAGCCAAGGGAGAGCACTATCACTGTGCCATTGCCACCCAGAGAAATCACCAAGATCATTACAGAGGCTTGTGGGGATGATAGCAGCTCTATTGTACTGACACAGGTAAGATGTTGGGGTTTGGTTCAATTCCCTGGTTAGACAGAAGTAAGTATCGGTTGATCTTCCCCCAGAGCCGAGAGAGAGGACTATTACTGCGCCGTTGCCACCCAGAGAAATCATCAAGATCATTACAGAGGCTTGTAGGGATGATAGGAGCTCTATTGTACTGACACAGGTAAGATGTTGGAGGTTGGTTCAATTCTTTGGTTAGACAGAAGCAAGTATCGGTTGGTCTTCCCCCAGAGCTGAGGGAGAGGACTATTACTGCGCCGTTGCCACCCAGAGAAATCATCAAGATCATTACAGAGGCTCTTTAGTACTGACACAGGTAAGATGTTGGGGTTTGGTTCAATTCCCTGGTAGTCAACAATGTGGGCTTTGGTTTGATTCTCATTGAGTTAACAGAGCTGAACAAGAAAACTGTCTGTTCCATTGCCCCCTTAGGAAATTATTGAGATCATTGCTGAGGTTTGTGGGGGAATGATAGGAGCTATACAATATTGATACAGTTACATTCGGTGTATTTTGTGCGTTTTTCTCTTGAATGGTTTTCTTCCCGTTGATTACCACTTGGCCTCCCAATCTACTGGCCTCCCAATCAACTCCTCCATAAGTGCGTTTTTTGTGTGTGTTTTGCTGTATTTTTGTAAACTTTCAGCTTGGAACTCTTGATATAATTAACTTTCTGTGAATTTAAATTACATATTTGTGTAATTATCATGATGTATTTATGTGCATTTTAATATTGCTGTTTGTATGTATAAATGTTTTCTGAGTACTAAATCAAATCGGCTGTGGTTCAATTCCTGGTGAGTTCACAGAGTGGGCTTTGGTTTGATTCTGTCTGAGCTGTAGGAGAAAACTGTCCGTGATATCTGGAAATACATCAGATTGGGAAGTGACTGACCTATTTGAAAAGTGGATCAGTCCATGCACAGTCAATGCCATCTTGGCTTTTTTCATAATTTCGAACGCCAACCTTGCAGGTAAACACAGTGTCATTTTTTGCCCACTATATTGTCAAGTATTGTAGTTCCAAAAATTCAAAGCATAAATGATTATCTCTTGTACTTTATAGGGAGTAGCCTAGATTCCACCTAGAATTTAAAACTTATGGAAATGCTCTAAATAAAGCTTAAAGTATAGTAAAAGCCAAAAAAGTGTAAAAATAGTGTTAATTTGCAATGTATCATTCTTTGATGGTGGTGTGACTATCTTGTGTTTCCTAAATCATAAATTTGTATATAGGTTATTTTATTATAAACATGTTCTGTTGATTCAAAAAAATATGTAGGTAAATAATTAGTGGGAAGAATCTAGGCCAGTCCCTTGAAGTATCTAGGCCAGTCCCTTGAAGTATTCAGATTTATCAGGAGCGGTTATGCATAGTTGTTGGAAGAGCTTTCTTTAATTGCAGTAAAATCAGTTATTGTCACGGAAAATATTGATGATCATGGCTAATGCCTTAATATTTGGATATTGAGACATTCATGAAATGCATCATATTAAAAATACAGTTGATAAAAAAGCCGACCAGAAGTGTATTGATCGCGTAAAATGATGGGCATTACATGCCAAAATTGGAGTCCAGCTTGGTATCTAGCCCCCTCTTCTTGGTATCTAGCTCCGCCTTCATGGTATCTAGCCTGCCTCCATCTGTATTGGTTGGTCATTCATCATTGTGTTCACTGAGTTAAAGGTGCAATTCATGATTCTGATGTGACAACAACCTTGCCTCATTTCTAACTAAATAAAGAGAAGAGCACAATGTAAATGTATACTGAAAATTTCATTTGATTCAGACAATTCGTTTTAAAGTTAGAAGCTTTTGAGTGGTTTGAAAATCTCCATAGGCTACTGTGTTGTAATTACTATTAGGGCCCGACAATAATTAGAAAATTACATATTTTCGCACTTTTGTCAAAAATGCAAGCACATTTGAAAGAATGTTTTGGGGATCATAACATATACCAGTCAAGGATTCTTACTAGCTAAAAAAACTCAATTTTGATAGACGTGACCTTGAGGATGAAAAGTAGATCATGAATTGCCCCTTTAAGAGGCTCATTCTTTCTCTCTTTTGCCAAATGCTAGCAAAATGTTGGTTCAATATATCCACATGTGTTTGATTACAGGAGCTGCTTGTGTACTTAGCCATGTTTATTCGCACGGAGCCAAAGCTTTTCAGTGAAATGTTGAGACTTCGTGTAGGCCTTATCATACAAGTGATGACAACGGAATTGGCAAGGACCATCAACTGCCCAGGTATTGTATGCTGAATGTTTAATGTTTCAATTTTTATGAAGGTTATTTTTTTAAAGACTCTTTTATCAAGAAAAAAGGTTGATGCAAAACTTCTTTAGGTGCAGACAAAACAAATGGTAGAATTTTTCATGAGGGCTTTGAATATTTCTGTAAATTATAATTTACACTCCCGCTCAAAAGTATTTCTGCATAAAAGCTTTATTCAACCATATCTCAAAAGGCGTTTATCCAATTTTCATCATTTTTTGACAGAGTGTATATATTGTATAATTATCAAACTAACTAATCCGGAATTACATTCATTGCATTTGAAAATATGGCATGTAATGTACATTACTACTTTCGTCTGCACATTAAAAAAATGAGTTTATTTACATTTCTATGCATTTGTTTTAAAACTTACAACCAGAAAATATGCTATACGGTTACAAGGTAATAACGATCTTATGAAAAATTTGATAACTTACATATTGATGAGATTTGTACTTGTGGTGTATTTATATGGCCCATGAAATCAGGCATTTAAGATTGGAAGATTAAATATTAAAACAAACATCGATTTATTCATATTGAATAGATAAGCTATCTATACTAAAATGAATCTTTGATGATTTTAGGTCGTTATTATAAAAAAAATGAGGATTCTGAATGTTTTTAATTATGCGGAAATACTTATGAGCGGGAGTGTATATGCAAGATTATTATACTGTGTGAGTGGTATTTTTCGCGCTTCATTTACTTTCGCGCTTTTCGCGCAAAATGGGGTTAGCGCAAAAATAAATGCACCGCGAAAATTGATGTGTATTTGTTGCAAAGGATATTCCTTACTCGGCCAATGTTCACGTGCACTAAAATAAAAACGAGCAAATTGGTCCAAAATTGGCCTTGCGCAAAAACTACTGAGGGCGAAAATATTGGCGTTTACAGTACTTTGAACATCACTTAGCAGATAAGTCTACAGATTTGCAAGCTATATGTATGAAACATATTGCGTCTGCTGCAGTTGTGCTGTGTTAAGCTGTGCCTACTCTCTTCTGTATATATCAATTCATGAATAGGCCTGCTAATTTAGTGTTGATTAAAGTATAAAGTTATAAGTTTATTTCATGTACAGTCCTTCATAACACAACCCAGAATGTTTTATATACAGTTTACTGTAATTTTAGATATGTTGTTCAAGCTTAACATCCAGGCCAAATAAATTAGGTTATATACTGTATTAATAAATTTAAGCGTATTGATACCCTATAACATTATTTCAAATAGTTTCAACCATCTGGAGAAAACCCCGTAAATAGTTCTTTTGAAAAGACTATTTACGGGTTTTAAAAGACTATTTAAAGGTTACATGCAAAGGCTGGGCATATTTGACACCAAAGTCTAGAATTTAGCTGTATCAAACAAATTAAACACAAAAGTAATCAATTTTCACCAAAGCAACAGCAAAATAAGATAAAATAATTATTACTCAATGACCATTTCACAAAAAC
>JXSR01S001025.1:56451-66479 GCA_000969725.1 Ophiothrix spiculata | reverse complement strand
ACAATGCAGGAATTGTTGTGTATTCGTCCTATATTAGTGTTAATTGGTTCATTACTGCTCAGTGTTCACCTTCTTTGCATGTAACCTTTAAGGGTTTTGAAAGACTATTTACAGATTTTCTGCGTAATTGATAGCCACGCCACTTTCACGCATGGACTTACGCGCGCAACAAACTATAGAAATGCAAGCCAATACGCGCATTAACCTATTGCTTGCATTCATGGTTATAGCATTTTGTTAGTGCATTTTTTTAATAAGATTAATTAAATTAGGCTATGGGCAAGTAAAAATTACATTATTTAAAAATGTATTAATACAGTATATAAAACAAATATATACTGACATTTTCAGATCTCTGGATTAAAACTATGGTCCTTCAGTGAGTATTTTTTTTTTTCGTTGTTCTGCCCCTCAGTAAAATAGCTAAATTTAGTCACTTCAGGCCCATAGTTTGAACCAGAGATCTTCAAGTCAGTATATATTTGTATATTATAATATGGCTTTTTAAGTCATATTATAAATTATATTTAAATTTTGTGGTAATGTGATAAAGCATTTACAACAGGCCATATTGGGGGAGGGGTGGGGGTAATGTTGTTAGAACAGCAATTTTGATCATCCAATCAGTGGTTAGAATGTAAATTCTATTAGAACTGACAGATTATGAATGGTGCAACTTTTCATTGGAATCTGCTCTTTCTCCTGTTTCAGCTGGAGAAGCATACGAACATCTGATGACTCTTAGCCCATATGAACTGAAAGATTTGCTGTATCATATACTGAGTAGTAAAGAATTTGGTGTTAGCCCAAGTAAGTCAAACATTCGTCATGTGAGTGCAAGAAAGTCGTATCTGCAATATCAGCCATTTGTCATTGATTTTTGACTGCACACTGTATAATCTCCAGTCTTGGGTCAGTGGCTCTTGAAATGGTTCTTCAGTGTCACCTGAAGAAACATTTCAAGAGCCACTGACATATGGCAGAAATTTTTTTGAGGGATATGTGAAATTCTAGTGACTAGGTGTTAAAAAACACACAAGGCAGCCATTGCAGATATGACCTTCTTGCACTCACAAAACGTGACTGGTATGTAATGCTGGGTTTGGTGCCAAGGAGGTGAAACGGTGCGTTCATTCAAATTCATGTGCATTATTAGCCTAGATTGTACTCAAAATTAAGAACTTAATGGAAATGTTAAAACAACATGAAAATGTATGGAAATTAAGATAAACTAAACAAATCTACACAGAATTGTTTGTCCTATTTCATTCTTGGTTTACAAAAGTACCTTAAAAATCAGTATTTTAGATTTAAAACATCAAAATGTGCCTAATTTTGAAATAGGGGTTGTTTTGGCATTAAGAGGATTTTTTAACTTTATTCCCTATTGGACAGCTGGAGACGTAAATATTAATACCTCTCCATGAAACAAATTGGAGAATAAGCCCATGTAAATACCTAGGAAATAAGGCCTCTTAATCATATAGTGAGTTTTCCCAGGTCAAATCACACTGTGAAGATGCTATGTAAGTATGCTCAGGTCACACTGCAGATGATACCAAAGCATGTCAACTTATCCCATCCCTGGTATGACATGTCACCCTTGCTTTTCTCCCCTTTAAACCTTGACTAACAACGTAACTCACATCATTTCCTTTATTATTTTATCCTTGTTTTGCATTGCTTCCATTGGATTTTGTTCCAACAGCATTATCAACCAAAAGTAAGTTTGAAAGTGCTTGATCTTTGCAAAGTAGCATATAGATTTTATTTCTCACAAAATATGCATGTATACTAAATTGTGAAATATCATCTTGATTGTTAATTGTAATCTACTTTTGATGCAGTATTTGTCTCCAATATAACATAACCCCTTGTAATAATAATAATAAAGGGTGCTTTTAGGGCGCAAAATCTTCCGAAGAACTCAGAGCGCCAAACAAAACGAGCACACAACACTAACATTCAGGGAAAGCAAGACAGAACAGGTGGGTTTTTAGATGGCGTTTGAAAACAGGAAGTGTTGAAATACTGCGAATGCTGTTTGGAAGCGAGTTCCATACAGAAGACGCAGCATAGTGGAACGAACGTTCACCGAAAGTTTTTAAGTTTACCCGTGGAGTTTTGAGGAGTCTTTCAGCAGATGATCTGAGGGTACGAGACGGTTGATACGTACAGAGGACGGAAGATAGGTATTGAGGCTATGACTTCAAAATGTTGGAAGGCAAATACGGCGAGTTTGAATTGAATTTGCAAAATTTAGTTAGCTTTCCCATAAAATTTTGGGCCCAGAAACATGATTTTGGACCCTAGGTCCAAAGTTACACATTTTGGTCCAAAAATGACCTGACCATCATGCAAATCCGCTTCTTGAAATGTATACTTTTATTTGAATTTAACTATCCGTTGCTGAGTTACAGAGCAAAAACCATTTCTGAAAAAAAAGGGTCGAAAGTGCTCTTAAACTGTTTGTTGGATTGAATAAAGTGTTTTTAAATTTTAACTGTTAAATGGCCTATCTAAACCATATAAAGTATGTTTTTCTTTATGACAGTTGGAACATTTTGCAAAGAAGGCGGGTGTTAGTATCAACAATTTGTGGAAAGCCAATCTAATATTATTTTGTTATTGTAAAATTATAATCTTGTTATTTTGTTTTTTCTAGGAACAGGTTTTTTTAATCTGTTAATTGAGTGAGTTAAAAATTGTCAGTAATTGAGATTTTTGGCAAGAGAAATATATTTTTTGATCTATTGTTGGCAATATTTTGAAAAAATAAGAAAAAATCATACAATAGGAAAAATAGTTTGATTAAGTATTATATCCAAGCCTTAAATCAAATATCACATACTTATTGTTTGTTTTTTTGCATGTTTTAAGGAACACTTTTGCAGTTTTGTGTGTCACTTTATTATTAACTGTTATGACAGGGTTACTACGGGTCCTTGAATTTTATTTTGCAATTTCCAGGCCTTGAAAATCCTTGAAAAACTGACTTTATCAGGCCTGCCTAAAAAAAAGTTGTTGACTTGCCATTTGCGACCGACCCAAAATTTGCAAAATTTAGGGTCGCTTTTTTACTTTTTTTTTGTGAACTTTTGCCTAACTCAACAGTGCATTTGGTAAAAATATCATGATATTTGGGTTGAATTTACAAAAATATTCACAGAATGTTATATATTTGCATGCACAAAACGATGAAAATATTTATATAAACTATTTTGTTTAGTTTTTTGGTTACCATTTATAAGAAAAAAAATTATTAAAAAAAAAAAAAGATCCGACCGACTGACTCAATTTCTCCATTAAAGGGCAAGTCGACAACTTTTTGTAAGGCCTTATCGAAAGTCCTGGAATTTTTGAATGTCAGAAATGTTAGAAATTAATATGTCAAAAGAAATTACCATGCAATTATTTTTATCCAAAATGAGCGAAAGCAAATTTATTTTATTTGTTGACACATTCCGAAAGCAAATTTATTTTATTTGTTGACACATATTCCGCCGGCCGTCGCTGATAAGGGGAAAATTCCTTGAAAGTCGCCAGATATCTATGTAAAGGTCATTTGATCTTGCTTTTATTGTCTTGCCAGAACATGTATAACAGATGAGACATAACAGTTCTTGTATATGTGCCATCTACCCAGAGGCGTAGCTAGGGGAGGGCAAGGGGGGCAAGTTCCTCCGGGCGCCAACTCTAGGGGGGCGCCAAATTGCCACTACATGAAAAATAATTGGACCAACAACAGGGGACATACTGCTGAAATTAGCCATTTTGTGCCTAATTTTTTTGCGCGCTCTGCACGCCCTTAAGATTTCGATACTTTTGAGCTTAAATAAGCAAATATTACTGAAAACAATGTAATTTTTTTTGCGTTGGAAGAAAATGTAGGCAAATTTTAACAGAAACTACCCATTTTAGCCAAAAAAGAGGAGTTTTTCAAAGCTGTTGGAATTTTTTTGGCATACCTTCCCCCCCCCCACCCCCGAGTTGGGGGGGGGAAGCAGTTTCACTTCTTGCCCCGGGCGCCAGACACCCTCGCTACGCCCCTGCATCTACCATCCAAGCTTATCTTCTAAATTGTAAGGGCTACGTTGACTAAAGTTTTGTGACATTAATGAGTTCGGCATGCATTGCAAAACTCTTTTAAGAGTTTTAAACTTAAAAGTCCTTGAATTCTTCTTGGAAAAGTCCTTGAATTTTATAAGTACTATAAACCTGTATGAGGTATGGTACAAAATGGCCCCCTAGTTTATATAAAAAGTAAAAAAGATAGCCTCCAGTGACAGAAAAAATTGTTGTTCCAGTTGGATTGAATAATTATAGTATGTGTGAAACAAGGTATTGTTTACGCCAGATATATATGTAAAGGTTTATGTAAAGGTCATTTGATCTTTGCTTTTATTGTCTTGCCAGAACATGTATAACGGAAGAGACATAACAGTTCTTGTATAAGTGCCATCTACCATATCCGAGCTTATCTTCTAAATTGTAAGGGCTACGTTGACTAAAGTTTGGTGACATTAAGTTTGAGTTCGGCATGCACTGCAAAACTTTATAATTTTTTTTTTTAATTTTCAGGTCATGTTCATAGGGTCATTTGAGGTCGATCCAAAAATTGTTTAGAAAGTTGTCCAAAAGTCATCTGAGGTCAGATCCCACATGGATCAAACTTGCACCAAACTAAAAACATGCACTAAACATAGCCCTTTACCCAGGGAGTGTCCTGGAGTAGGAAAGTCAAAGTCATATGTGTAAATATGTTCAGAAAGTTGTCATGTTATCAAGATGTTACAAGGTCAAAAGGTCATTTGAGAGGGCCAATACCTATAAAAATGTTATAGTTTCCCCAAGGTCATCCAGGAAAGTAGATTTTAGGTTGTCTAAGATCATTTCAAGGTCAGTGCAAGAACTTGTTTAATACCGGACCTCACAAGGACCAAGCTTGCACAATGTTTTTATTCATTGGTTTGGGAATTAGTCTGATTGGGTAAGATCATGCAGTGTCATTTAAGGTTATTTGAGGTCTAATCCAAAAATGTTTAAAAAGTTGACCCAAGGTCATCTTGGGTTGTTTTAAGGTTACTGCAGGAACACTGTAACATTTGACCCCAAATGGACCAAATTTGCACAATTGTTTAGCCCCTAATTATGGGGAGTGTTGTTTGTGTTCCTTCTAAGGATTTTGGCTTTTCACCAAATGATGACATATAAAATCAAAGACCCATGATTAAACCAGAATAAATTATTGTTATGAAACTAAAATTGTCTATTTAATGTATTCCTTTCAAGGGGCCTTAATTACGCTAATTTGAAAGATGGAAAATAAAACCCTCATCCACTTTTTTGTTTTGAAGAGTCTTGCACCATTTTTTGAGCTTCAGTCTTATGACATACAACCTTAACAGGAACATTTAGTATCATAAAGGTTGTATTTTTTACAATTCAAGGTCAAGCCCATACAAGGAGAATATCATTAACTGTAAAAAAATCTTCAAACCGTCACTAGTTGAGGCATGTGGTTCATGAACTGCCTTGAGGTCTCATTTGAGATCAATTCGGAGCAGTGATTTGCGTTTCCTTGGAAACAAGTTTATTTCATTCAATAGAGCTACATCCTTTAAAAATAGTTGAATTTTTGTTTGCTACTTATTTGATTTGCTGATACTTATTTCCAAGATGTTCTGTACATTTCAACAGGTGCTCAGTTAAGGGGTTTTCTCAGAGATGCAAAATCTCCATTGATTTTCTTAAAAAAATTGTATTTGGTGGATTTATTTGTGCTGATAAGGAATCTAAAATGTAATGAGTGTACTTTTTTTGTGTGTGTTTGTGTTGAATTTGCAGCTAGTAATGCATCAGCTTTAAACGAGAGGCAGTTGTCTATTGTGAGTCGAAGGAAATCCAAAGTATTTGGTGTAGATGATTTGCAGCAACAAGTGTCAGTAAGTATTTCAATGTGCAATAAGTGAAAATATTTGGACCCTTGCGGTGCAGTGGTTAGATTATTGGACGTGTAAGGCCACACTAATTAAATTGTTTGCCTCAAGGCTGCCGCGCGCGTTAGTTTAATCATGCGCATTAACATCGCCAAATTGTCGAAATTTGAATTTTTCTTCTAAATGTTTTTTTTTTTTTTTTTCAGTTTCTTCAAATAAAACCCCATCGAAGATCACAAATTGTATCCTGCGGATCGCAAAATGGCAGAATAACAAACATACTGTTTTATATACCGGTACAAGTAAATATCAATGGATGGAAAATGAATGGCGAACATGGCACGTACAACGCCTGATATAGTTGGGAAAATTTTAACTGGAAAAAAAAAAGAAAAGAGACAAAAAAAAATCTGCATTCCGCATTAGGTTTTCAAATTTAGGTGAGCTTTGAGACAAACAATTAAATTAGTGTGGCCTAATCTAGAGGTTGTAGGTTCAAGCCCAGGTCCAGTCATCAGAGTGTTAAGTCCTGGAGCAAGATTTTTTTATCCATAAAACAGATGGTAATGAAGCAGATAAAGAGGAAATGTGTAGAGTGCCATTTGGATTGGCAGTCCACATGCTTAACCCTTTGAACCCTGGTCATTCCACGTGTATCTGTACCGCTGACCCGGGCCAATCCGAAAGTGTAAAAACACAATATCCCCTAAACTTACTTAGATTTTGATTTCCCTTGCTTTACTTTTTCATTTTACATTAGTCTGAAATATTCCAGTAACCAGCATTCACAAAAGAATATTATTTATGTCCACCAACATATTCGACATTTATGTTGTTGTCTATGGGCAAAGCCACATTTGGTGAAAATTGAGATCAAATTTGCAAAAATATGTGGAATTTTTCACCTCAATAAGAGCAAAGTGACCCACCAACCATAGGTTCACAGCTTCATTAATGTCTTCTGATATAAATAAGACCACTGAAAATTGTTACTACCCATAACTGATGACAGACACATCAAGTTTCTGACAAGTGACCTTGAAGCCGGTAAACCGGCTCCTCGGGTGTACGGTACATGTACACGTGAGCCGGTATACCGGCCCGTCGGGTTCAAAGGGTTAAAGTATTTTTCTCATCTATCGAGGAGCTATGCAAATTTCATTGAGGAAAATTTGGGAAAGTGCCATACTCGCTAAGAAATTCACTCACTTTATAACCATTTGGTTTAGATGGTGCAGACCAAATACACAGAAATAAGCTTGATACCAACAGTCTTTATCATGAAGGATTTGTTTGTTCAATAATTAATATTGGTTGGTTTCTTTAGAATTTTAGGCTTTATAATAGATATTTTATGTCACCATGTTCATTATTGTTTTTTTCATCAACTCATATTTTTGTATGAGCATTCCCCCATCACAACAAGGTCCATCTGACCCGGCCTGCTTTGTTCAATTGCTCAATGACTATACCCTATAAAGCTTGGAAGTATGCAACAAGAAATCCGACTCTGTTACAAGATCCATAGCATATCCCTTGTATTTTTTTTAACTTCTCTGCTTTGTGACTTATAGGCCGCATTTCATCTTTTGATGGCACCATTCAGGCCCTTTTCTTCAGTAAAAAAAAAGAAGAAAAAAAGAGACTAGTAATGATTTATTAGGATTGATTAAGGCCGAAGCACTGTATATTAATATATTTTTACATGAATTCTTCATAATTTTGATATTATTTTGGGCTAATTTTTTTTGAATAACACATGAACAAACATTGTAAATATATTCATTTGAATATTCAACAAGATTTGGTACCTTGTTATAATTTGTGAAATATGGTCTAAATTACTTCCCGGTATGGTCATATTGGTTTTTGTGAGTTAATCGGCTACTTGTTGCATACTTCAAGATTTGCAGAGTATATCCATTGTGAATTCAGAACTTGTCAGGTGAGTGCAAGAGAGTCGTATCTGCAATAGCTGCCTTATGTTAAATTTATTAAACACCTTATCACTAGAGTGTGTAAAATCACTCAAAATTTCTCTCCCATATGTCAGTGGCTCTTGAAATGGTTCTTCAGGTGACAAAGTCACTGACCCAAAACTGGACATCATACAATGTGCAATTCAAATTTGTGACAAATGGCAGCTATTGCAGATACGACTTTTTTGCACTCGCTTGACGAATTGCCCTTCCTCAAATGTTTCCCAATCCAAACTAAATCTTACCCTTATTTCCACCCATATCAGGCCTTGTCAAGCAGGAGCACAAGTAGGGCCACCAGCAGACGGATGAGCCTAAGTGAGGTTATCTTTAACGATGAAATCAATGAAGACATAGAAGAACGTGCAGGACAGTGGCTGAGGAGGCGGCGGCTTGATGGTGCTCTGAACAGGGCACCCGCCGATTTTTATACCAAAGTCTGGAAAGTACTAGAAAGAGTAAGTGCATTGTCTCTTATGGTTTTTATTCCTTAAGGCCAAAAAAAAATTGTTTGGTTGTCCTCCACAACTTTTTTTGAGCAAGTGCGGGCGGGCGGATTTTTGTTTAAAATATAAGTCAAAGCTACACCAAATTATGGCATCTATAAAGATGCAATGTTTAAAAAAATCCAAATTTTCTTGCATTTAAAAAAAAAAATCATGATTTTTTGCCAAATTTACCCAAATTTTACCCCTTTTTATCCAGAAATCTCAAAATAAAAAAAGTGGCTCTGTTACGCATTTTTCTACTGTACCCAAAAATCTCTTTATTCTAATTTAAAAACAGTATTGAAATGTAAACAAAATGAAAACAACTTTAAAAAAATATTTTCAAAAAATCAAAATTCTCAAAGAAAAACAAATTTGGAAATCTGAAAATTAAAGGCACGGTATACTTTTGTACAGTAAAAACTTTTTTCCAGTTTTAAAATATAGGGGCGGGCAGTGGAGGACAACCAAACAACTTTATTTTTTTTGGGGGGGGGGTCCTAATTTATGAATAAGAATTTTGATGGAGATAAGCAAGTGTTTGAGTTGTGAAAATGCATTAATCAACATGAACAAATTTTGTTGCTATCAAAATTTCAAAAGTCAAAAGGCTTCATTACAAGTGTCCCACTCTGCTTTTTTCCCTGCAAAGCTTATTGTTATATGTGTACCGCCGCGGCAAAAGGGTCCAGTTGTCGGCTCGTACATGTTGCTCCTTGTAGCATATCTAATGTATGGTATTTGTATACATCAGATATGCTACAATGAGCAACATGTAGGAGTCGACAACTGGACCCTTTTGCCGCGGCGGTACACATATATATTCACTTCTTTGTATATTGGTTTTCTTGTTTAGTTCATTATTATGCTCTACAGAACTTTTGATCCCCTAGAGAGAAAATAACAACAACCTTGGCAGGAACAGAATTTGAGTCTTACACTTCTGATCAAGCCTTCCATTGGCCTATTGCACGGTTTCGCCATTTTGGGGAGAGCCTCGACCTGGCTTGCGAGATGAAAGGGAACTTAAATAATATTACGATTAACAGTTTGATTCCCTCTTTCAAAAACCATTGACTTTGCATGAAGTAAATACATCGTTATGTAACATACTACTTTAACTGACTGTCAAATCGAGGCTCTCCCCACAAATGGCGAACCATGCAAATTAAAGCCGTGACAGTCTGACAGACCTATTGATAACCTATCTATACCCAAGGTCATATGTAGCCCATGATAACTGCTGCCATGCTTGCAATCGCTCCGAGCTGTGTTGTTTTATTGCTGTAATGTTACATGCAACAAGATACAAAACATGGCACCATGCAATTTTAATTTGATAAAGATGTTTGATTAACCCTCATCTAACCAAGCCTTTTTTGTAACACGTCTAACCAAGGCGGTGTAAATTTTGGGAACTGAACCCCTTATGAACTTGGTTTGCTAACAATAGATAGGTATGGTCCTCCCCTATCGAACAATACCAAGGTGATGAAAATTGGCCAAGGCGTTACATTAATGACGTCATAAAGGTCTTTCAGGTAAAAAAATCAGAATTTTGGCAATAATGGCCACCAAAATCAAAATGTTGCTATAAAAGTTCTAAATAATGGAATTTCATC
>JXSR01S001024.1:0-10995 GCA_000969725.1 Ophiothrix spiculata | reverse complement strand
GAAATATCTTCTTATGCTAACAATTTCTATGTGAAAATTTGCAACTGAACATTTATTTCATCATATAATGAAGATTGAGAACACCAATAAAGCCTTATCTGCATTTCATCAATCCCAAGAACAAAAGATTTCAGACCTAATGAATGACACCTGTATAATAGATTATACATCTTGAATCCATCATCAGGTCTTGAAACCTGTTGTTCTAGAGATTGTTGCCTTAGGGCCTTTGTGATTTTAACCCTCGATACACTGGATATTACTTCTGCAGATTATTTTAAGTGCTTGAAAATTTAAGCTCTTCTAAAGCATTAAATGTGAACTTAACAAATGTTATTTAGATAAACAATATATTTGAAATTATCAAGATTCATTTGTGTATTGTATTGTCTATTATGTTCTTTTGGAATCTTAAAATACAGTCTTTACACACAAACTGTATACAAGAGTTGTGTTGAGTAAAGGATGATTCAGTAATGAACACTGTACTCAGACCAAAAATAAAGATATTGTTTGGTTGGCCTTGACCTCTACCCCCCCCCCTCCCAATTTCTGAAACGGGTAAAATTTCTTACTGTTCAAAAGAATACCGTATCGAATTTTTAAAATTCCATTTTTTTTTTCCTTTTTAAGATTTGGTGTTCAAAATATAGTAAAAAAAAAAGGTTTTGACACTTATAATCAGGTTTAAATATGAACTATATAATAGGTAAACATCACAATTAATTTATCTAGACCTTATACAATTTCAGTGGCAAATATCGGAAAATCTAAAAAAAAAAAAAAAAAAATAAGGTTTTCCGCCCACCCGCTGAACCTCAGACAAAGTTGAGGAGAACAACCAAACAATTTATTTATTATTTTTGACCTTGCCATAATGCTGCTTATATATTTTGACACTGCTTTGTACTTTTGTTGCTTTGTAATTATAGTAATAGATATATTGCAAGAAGATACAAAAATGGTGCTATGCATTGACAAAGCGACAAAGAGTTTGAAGTAACGTAGCATAAGTGTAGAATTATATATTGGAAAGCATAACAGTGATTGAATTCATAATTTAAATTGTTTCAACTTCAACAAGTTGTACTATATACAATTATAAATACTGTAAAATATGACCTAAATATTTTTCAGGCTTTTACAATTTTTTTTATCTCCAAATCAAATACATGTACCATAATAAAAATTTATTATAGCAATACTACACTGACCCAAGTCCATGCTTCCCTACTGAGGCCAAAGAATATAATAGTGTCCTATTGATGACTATAATTGCCATTCAAAAAATCACTAGTAGGCATTGATCATCACTTCCTTTTGTATGGGTAAGGCAGCGTAGACTTGGGTCAGTATAGTTTTCATATTCAATTATCTGGAATTATTAACACTGGAGAGTAATGAACAACCTCCTAGAACCCTGTACTCATTCCATAAACAAACAGCACAAATCAGAATCACCAGCACTCATTGTACTAAGCCAACTATTATTGAAATCATTAAATTTCCTATTAAGTCATGAAATTTTGAACACAACAAACGCATGGAAAAAAACAAGCGTATGGCCTTGCTGAGTACGAAAGATTTTCTTTTGACGCGGTGATCTTTTGACACGATCACCGCGTCAATCAATCAATCAAGATACGCGTGATGCATTTTTGTTATCAATGCATAGTCGCACATGCTCTCATCATACCAGGGGAGTGATTGGCCTTTTAGAAAAAATCCCAGCTGCTGAGAAAAATCCTGAAAAACCATCGTAAATTGGTCTAGAATGATCCAGATCGGGCTGAAAACACATCAAATTGTGGAAATTTTGAATAAAAAAATCCTGAAGAATCACACCCCTGTCATACGCACCCTGCAGATTTGATTTGTAGAAAATTTAATGATTTCAATAATATTAATAATACAGTTGTATGCAAATTTATTTTATTTGTTCCTAAATCTTAATCGTAATCTGCTGTCTGCTTTAATGCATGAGCAGAGATACCAGTCGGTTCCTCTAAAAAATCCTGAAAAAACACGTAAATTTGGCAAAAACATCTTTAAAAGGGGCTTAAAATAAATACACAATGTAAAATAATTTTAGTTGAAGTAACAACTTTCCCAAATCAGTAAAATTGCTAATATCAGAAAATAGGCTCATATGTGAAGGTACTGGTAGTAATCATTAAAAGAATGAAACTTCCATCATCTTTCGATAGATCAGTCTATTGATTTTGGCTGCTTGTCTTCAGCTACTGGGTCTATCAAAAGATCTTCTATGAGGTATGTTTTAAATGATGTTGGAGTTTCATCTTTCCTTCAACTCTTCCAGAATACTTTTTCTGAAGTTTCCCCATATCTTCAAATGTGTTTTAATCTGTAACTTTGCATTTGTGGAAGAAATAAATCTTATGTGTTATGTCTTTTGGACAGAATAAATAAACCGGAAGTCCCCGAAAAGAACTAATAACAATTCATTTTAAACAGCAAATCAGACCCTGGCTTTAGTCATTGGCAAGGGCTCGCAAAAAGGTTGAAAACACTGTTGGAAGTAAAACAAATAAACATGGATTGATGTCAAAGCTGCTGCCATCGACTTCCAGTCTGCTATGTCAAATTTTACTGAGCTGCTGCAAGCGGCTGGCTTCCTGGAGCGAAAGAATTCAGGAAAATTACTAAAAACTAGCATGTCTGAATTAGACCAATGGGGGCAGCTTAATAATTCATACATACACTCTACCTATAACACGGCCAATCCCAATTCAATTGGGTTCGGTTGGCTTTCAATTTCAATTGGGAAATGTGACAAAATCAATGCAGTTATGGTGAATTTTAATTGCTGTCCAATTCACTAGGCCCTATATCAGGCATGAGAATTTTCAGTTTTTTAAAGCTGGTTGCCAGAATTTACGTGTTTTCATTTATTTTCAGCCTATTTTGGAGCGTTTTTGCCTAATTTCACACACTTTTTCTCACCACTTTCAGTTTTTACATGAAAGGCCAATTCTCATGCCTGCTATATGGTTCTTAGCTACGGTGTGGGTTGGACCACCCAGCAGTCAAAATACTTGGCACTCAAGGTTCAAGGTTGCAATATCAGTGAAGATCCACGATTTAGGATAAAAATGGGCAATTATTATAATTTTTTCACCATTATGAACAAATTTACCAGGCTAGCAAGTTTACTCGGCCCTACAGGTTTTGAACACTTGAGGCATAAAAATACACCGTGCAATGACTGTCACTTGCAACATAAAATACTCCTGGACTGTACATATTATAATCATCACATGTGCTACGTTTATACATTTTGTAAACAGAACAATCTCAAAAGGAAGAACTATATTGCACTAACCCTACAAGAATGCTCAACTTCCAAGTAAAGAGGCATGTAATGCTGCTTGCTGCATGATGTTTGTGACATAGAAAAAGAATGGCTCACAAACAAATTTAAGCAATATGATTTGGCTTTCTGTAGCGTACCATGCCAGTGGCATTATTTATGTATCCAAATGCAGTTAAAAAAACACTTAAATTTAAAATTATTTCGTTCTGACAAGTCAAAGGAAATTAAAAGGGGAATTTGTGCTTGCCGCCATTTTGATTTTGACCACCATGTTATCCTATGGGATGGGACCATCTTGGATTTGATCATGGACGGCGAGTAATTGTACATCCAGCATTTTACGGTTCCGCGTGCCACACTTGGAAAGTCTTCAAAACGGATTAGCGGGAAATTTGCGTACTTTGATCACAGAAAATAATCTTGCAATGGATGCTACTTGAAATGCAGACGCAGTTTGCGCGTGAAACAAAATGCACACGCTGTATATGCATCAAGTGAAGATTTATGCGATCTGCCTGGATATTGGGCCAAATATATCCGGAGGTAAAATAACTCGACAACAAGAAGGCGACGATGGCCGATTCTCCTGTATTAGTTCTTTTGACAAGTGAGCTTCAATTCAGTTAGCAGCCATACCACTAAAAGGACACTTGTATCTTTTGTTGCCAATGTCTAACAACCCAGGAAGTAGAAACTTCTTTCACCTTGCACCAATGTGTCTCGGGTTCAATTCCCAGTCCTCAGCACATGACTGGTAATGTGTGTTGAAGTAGTTTGCAGTCATGGTTTTCCTCTGAACAATCTTGATTCTACTCACTGCACTTAGAGCACTAATGAAGAAATCTCTCTGAAAAGATCATTCAAGGTGGCCATCTCCCATAAAGAGTGTAAACATTATGAAGTTCTATAGACAATCTTTTTGTTTTAGAATTTCATATCTTAGTATAAATACTAGATGTATGTCTTTGTTAAATGATGCCTCAATACTGCCTCCAAACATATCTGGCAAGACTCAGTAATTTTGATGTCTTTGAAGACGTCCACAATACTTGGCAAGACTTGTTCCTATTTTCACATGAAACTTGCCCAACAGATTCCTCTTCTTTTCTGAATTACTGACAGAAAATAATTCCTTTATACAAATTGTAAGCCAGGAATCAAAGATCACATGTATTTTCATGCCATTTGTTTTTGGATCCCTCTGTCAGTGCATGTTCACACAGGGCTTAACATGTCAAACTGAAAAGCGTATCAATTTCTTATTTTGTAATGCTCCATAACACTTGTCCCATACTGTGTTTCATACATCTTGATGAGTATTTCTATTGATTCTTTGAAGATAATCGGAAAGACTTGGTCCTGATGCTGATGTAGGCTCCATAGGAGTAATAGTAGTTCTGGATACCTAGAAAAATAAAATATAAAAGAAGTAGAAATAGGATGTCAGATCCAAGTGTGCATATGAGTTTTCTGGTGCTTTTGTTATTGCATGCTGGTCAAAATAATTCTAATGATATTGATAAACAATGAGGCTTTTTGGAAAAATATACATATATGCATTTGAACAAAAAATGGTGTAGCGATTGCTTTAAATATTGTATTACCTTGTTTGACCTTAAATATAGCAAACAATCCAGAAAGTTTTTTTGTTTTAAAAAAGAAATATGGTGGCCATCGCAGCGGAGATCGTGGCATAATTTGAGGGATAATTTGCCGACAACAAAATTCCGAGAAGCCAGCACAATAAATATTGTTTTAGCGTTGGTGCCCTGTCTACTTGGCCTTGGTGCCCCCAAATTGTATATGGTCTAGACTCTAGGCCATCTTGGCCTGCCCTCAAAACAACAAAATTTGAGGCTTGGTTATCAGATTCAAAATTCCACTTGTAAATCTACTTGTTTGAACTGAACAAATGTTCCAACTAACTCCATCTACCCTACTCCAGTCATGTACCCACCCAAGCTGTGCACTGCATAATACCAATGTTGTGATAACCCCTACACTTCCAGCTTTATTCATGGTTCATTTTCCCCAATCCTACCTATACTTTGATCAACTCCAAATAGGCAGGTCTCTTCACATCGTGAATTGATACAGATAAGTGTACATAGCTGAGCAAAGCGTAACTGCAGGAGTATGTTGATTCACATATCAATATTTATGCTGTGGGATTATGTATACCTGCGAAACGAAACCCTCATAATTCCCACCTATTTAGTGTTGATCAATGTATAGTCTAGTTCTTATGTTTTACATACAAACTTACCCCAGCTGTAAACTGCCTAATAACATTGAAATAACCCCTGCACCTCCAGGTTTCATTGTGGGTCCCTTCTTCAAATCTGGCCATCTGCTTCGATACAGACCCACACATCTATAAAGAGAAATCGGAATGCAGCCATGGATGAAATTACTTATAGCGATTACTGCAAAGGTGAAATTTTCGTGAGGCATTTATTTTCATGAACCAGTCCTCAAACACTATAAAAACTTCCAAAATATGTGATGGCTCACCCCGAAAGGGGGGAATTTGAAGATGATATCGATTTTGATAAAATCATTTCATCTTTTACAGCATTTTCTAAGCTTCAAAATGACACCTTACTTGTTGGAATTGATCAAGGCGATCAAATTTTACAGCAGAAAATCTGCTGGAAATTCTTATTATTTTCTTTATTTTTTGTTGCCTATTTTCATCTGTTTCTTGAAACGTGTACTGTCGCAAAGTCCCCCTTTTCGGGGTGAGTCATCACATATGATTTCATTTATCATTCAATCAAAAGTTTCTGCCAAAATCACAAAAATATCTGCTTGCAAAAATATGACTTTTACAGTAGCTAATTCATTTATTACACAGAGTTGTGGTCTATAATATTCACCCAACAAAAAAAGAAAAAGCTAAGATGTATTGAACAAGTTGATATATAATTCAGGGTGGTGCTCATAGATCAGAAATTATCTTTGAGTGCACCATAAGTATGGCAATGTCATTGTGTAACAGTGCACCATAAGTATGGCAATGTCATTGTGTAACTCATCAACCCCTTGTCAAGTTTAGGACCTACGAAGTATATGTAGTTTCCCGGCTCATACATGTACGTCCTACATGCGTGAGGGGAAACAACAAATGTGACTCGTCATATCAGAACATGGCACTTGTCTGCCCACCGTTGTGTCTTGACTTGTGTGAATTCCTTTCAAGCATTAACAACCTGTTGTAATATAGGCAGTAATGGTGGGTTATCTCAATAGATAGCATTGATTAAATTGACCAGGAACAATACCTAAATGTTCTGCTTGCCCTAGTAATCTTTTAAATGGGGAAGAGGCATAGAGAGTTAGGGTTAAAGCATGCTAAAACATTCAGTTTGTATCATGATTATACACTAAGTACAAGATACTTGAATTGTTCAATACAATTATTATGCAGCAAAATATTTTCTGTCATATATAAATGATTCATAGGGCACTTGTACAGAAGGTCATGTTTGTTGCCCAGAGGCATGCATGCAACAAGAGCAAAGTGATATCCAACCAGTAGCTTGCAATAGCAATTCTAGTCCCAAATTTTGTGATTTGAGGTTTTTGAAATATAGGGCTACTTTTGCAGGAAAGTCCTTAAAAATGGATACCCTTTTTGGCCAAAACCACCTATAGAGGTTTTGAGGCTTCATCTGTAACTCCTATCCAACTCAAATCTGAGTACCCTCCCTTCTCAGGGCAAATGTCCTATTGTTTTGTACAAACCTGAAACAAAGCCTGCATCATTTTGGGAGGCACCAGCTCATCTGCAGATCCAGACAAAAAGAGGGTTGGTACTCGTATTCTGGACACTTTCCTGATCGAAAAATACTGAAACAGAACAGCCATCAAAAAAGACATCATTGTAAAATACAATCACCTGCTGAGACATGTCACATGACATGTACTCGTCATCAACTTATATCTTACAAGAGCATGCATAAAAGTGCTACGTACATTGTCAAAAATGTCCTCAATGGTAGATATTAATCATTACCAGTGTTCCCGCTAAGAATTTTGAGCTTGTGTCAATTTGAGCAATCATGAGCTGTGGCTGAAAATTAGCTCAATAAAGCTAGAAAAAATATTTTCCTCACACATTTTCAGAAACTCTTTGCACCAATTTTCACCGCTCCTACACAAATAGCACGTCATACAGCCTTAGCAGGAACACTGATCATCACATTTATAAATAAAATGATATTCAAGCATCCATTAAAAAAACATCTAAATTTAATCATTAAGATTTGCTTCTTGTATTTGCTTATCAGCAACATGTCATATAGATAAAGAAATGTTAACACTCATTTCTAGTCTCCAGAGGTATAAGAGATTACTTGTACAGAAAATAGAACGTTTTTACAAAGGAGGACTTCAAAAACTGGGTGGATATCAAAAAAAAAAAGTTTATAATGACGTTTTGAAATTTCACCTGCCAGGTTTCTTCAAAATAAGATTACATGGTAACTTTTAGGTTTTTCAGTGATGCAGTAAATTTAGCTTGCACAAACACAGTGTTATGATACTTAGTAAAACCCAGATAACACAAGATTGTGTATGTATTATGTAAGCTGCCGCGACAAAAGGATGCAGTTGTCAGATCCTACATGTAGTGCATTGAAGCATGTCTGATGTATACTAGTTGTATAGTTGATCATACATGCTACAATGAGCTACATGTAGGATCCGAGCTAGGGCTCTGACACCATCATTTTGCTAGCATTTGATATCGTCAGTATAAATTATGAGCAATCAAAAGATTGAGTCTCTAAACGGTGCAAATAAAATGGTAGCTGACAGACTTATGGAGTAAAAGGCGGTGGAAATTGATAGAACTTTACCATTTTAGAGCTGTTGGATACCACTTTTCATTCATTGTATATTTACTACAATGCAGTGTTGCTAAAGCAGTATGGTGTGCCATTAAACAAGAGACGAGAAAATTGACGCAACATGTTTCTGTAAATGTGCGAGACCGATAATTTTTATACTTTATTTAACCAATTTTCAGCAGTAAATCTTCATTTTGGCGCAAGCACTTAATCAACCTGTTCAAACTTGGTCATATTGGAGCAAGCTAAAAAACTTTAAGAGAGAACACAGCTATGATGTATTTCAAGAATGTCTTGAACATTATTCATGTATGTGTTCTACCTCTTCTAAGAGAATTGTCAAAAAGTCAACAAATTCTTTGCAATATAATGGGCAAAAACAGTACTGCTGTTACAATTGGTGTTCCAAATAAGGAGAAAGGTCAAGATGACAGCGAGCATGGACTGATCCACTTTTCAAATAAGACGGTTACTTCCCAATCTTACCTCTTCCCTGGCTTTGGTCAAACAATAAAAAAGGTGGAATGGAAATGAGAAACTGGCTATATTGACAAAGAGATGCGTCCTAACTTACCTTATTTTTAATTAAACACAAAGGCATCCATCTTACAAAGTCAAGGTTAAACAACACACTGCCCATATCTGGTATACTAGTAAAAGTGTTTTCTAAAATCACGCCTGCTATTCTGTCCTGATTGTGGCTCAGTCCAGCGATGTGAACAGCTACAGCGCCCCCTAGTGATCTACCAAACACAATAATGCGACCTGTATCAATGTCATTTCTTGTCTGAAGGTAAGAAACTGCTGAATCTGCGTCTACGTACAGACCTGAAGAAAAAACAAACAAACTGATTAATCCTCAACTATTGTATGTATTATTTAAAGATTACAGAATTGTGACTCGCCATATCAAAGCATGGTGCTTACTTCTTGTCACCAAGCACTTGTGACCAGACTTGTTAATTCAACATGATAACGCCATTGTTCCAGATCAATTTAATCAAGGCTAGCTACCTGAGATAACATACCAATAGAGTGTATGCAATACTACATCACAACTTGATGTCCTACAAGTCATACTAGTAGTTTGTTAAGGATATTATTGACCCTGTGAACATATTTGAAAGCTTTCCCATTGTTGATATCATGATTATAGTCAGTGCTAGGTCAATAAAGTAGGCGTATTGTTTTCAATCTATATGTGGGACAAACAAATGCAAACCCGCGAAAATTCAACCGGCTGCTTGAACACATTAACAGCTATGGAAAGTCAAAGTCTAGTTGAATGATAAAGCATGTGTTTGCTAATACCAGTTTGTTTATTGCATACTCTCTATACTGCATTACTGCATAAATACAAAATGATACTATTGAAAGCTTGAATTCACATAAATCTAAACATCATAGTGCTATGTTTTGATATGATGTGCTACTATTGTGTCTGATTTGACACAAATCAATTATACCACAATAATTAACTGTGTACTGCAGTTGGAGTTGCCTGTACTCACAAGAATGGGTTGGGACACTTGTTTTTGCAAATATCTTGAGCATCAAAAAACACTGCACTTCATTTTTTACAAAATGCAAATTCAAAATATAATAACTATCCACCTATCTCATTTTACCCATCCTTAAAATGAAACTCACATTTGTATATGCACACAAACAATTGTATGGCATGGTATATGGTGTGCATCACATGATATTGATGAATAAAAGCAAACAAAAGAATAACTGAATTGCTTGTTTCAATGTACAAATATTAAACTTAGGTGTGCATTTTAATTCAATGAACTTTGTGAGTAGACAAATTGTCAAATTGAAATGCTTGCTGAGCTGTTGACCAGCATTCCTTGCCTCAGCTAATGATTTTGGCGCAAGCATCTCTTCAGCTTCGTTTGATTCAATTTTCAATTTTTCAATTGATTTAATTATTTTCCATCAAACAAACACAAAGTAACAAGACATGAGCAACAAGAGTTGGAGGCACAAGGATAAGCAAACGCCTGTAAAATTGATTGATGCAAACTCAAAACCTTTGTCAAAGAAATAAAGGCTGACATCGGCCAATAGATTCATCAGATTTGTTTGAAAGTCATATTAAGAGATTAATTTGTCAAAACCAAGTTTTGTATTCAGGGTATCAAAATTTCGTCCCACATCGTCGGGAGACTTCATCAGAATGACCACCAGTTCCAATTTGTAGAAATCGATCCACTATGATGTGTATAATTTCTTTCAGTCAAATTTTTTGAATTTTGAACAACATTTATTTCAAAATTACTAAACAACATTTCAAATCATATCATTAAATCATTTAAAATTATAAAGAAAACACACACTATGATAAACACTTTGCAGAAAGTAAATACTGCAACTGGAACCTACCTTCCTCACAGGGGGTGCCTTCACTTTTGCCGTACCCTCTGTAATCTAATGCTAATATATTGCACCCACACATGGCATAGAGCTCATGCAAATTCATAAATCTGAAACAAAAAGAACAAGAACAGTGCTACAAAATGAGGTATAACAGCATGAATTTGTATGATACCTTTGCAGGCGGAGTACTTCTACTACCGATACAGGTTTACTTTTGTGAGCATTTCACATATGCTCAAGTTTTTCTTTCATATTTCAAATGATTTATGAAAATGTAAATTATAATATTTTACTGTTCACACAAAAACAGTCAATTTTAGAGGTAAATTTACAGAGTCCGATTTCTTGGTTTGTACCTGTAGGTTGACAAGAGTTTTGAGACAAAATTTGACAGTGCATTCAATGCGTTGCGGGTCCACTCCA